>VONZ01004262.1:0-11516 GCA_012976165.1 Labeo catla | reverse complement strand
GTAGCCAGAGTCTGGTGCCTCACTAAAAGCTAAGGAGACCGGGCTCTGGTCTGTACTTGGGAGGCTGACCAATATGTGAAGACCTAACATGCTCCTGGGGCCAGTTATTGCTTATGTCCGACCAGCAGGGGGAGCTCATTCCCTTACATGTATGTAATCAACTTGAACTATTATTTTAGATGGTAGCGCATCCTGACGGCCATATTGAGCCTATCAGGATGCGCTACCCCTCTGTTAGAGCAGCTGTATTCCAGGGTGGGGAACATAAATATGGCCTTTGCTTGTAGTATTCAGAGACTAACTTCTCAGAAAACCTAAGCAGGGCCCTGAGTGGTCTGTCCTTGGATGGGAGACCATATAGAGAAGGCCTAGAGTGCTACTGTTGCTGTTTTTATTCCGATCCACAGGGTGCGCTCATCCTCTAACATGCATGGGTTCAAAATTCCCAGTATAACCATACGTACTTCAGACTGTAAAAAAAAAACAACCTTTTAATCAAGTAATCAAACGGTCCTTGTAAAAAGGAGCATCCTTCAGGTGAGGAAATAAACTGGTTTTCTGACTAACTGTTGTCCTTAATCCCCACTTTAATAATCATCTTGTCCCAGTGTTAAGCATGGTAGCGCATCCTGACAGCAGGTATTGAACTTGTCAGCATGCGCTACCCCTCTCTTGGAGCAGGTTTATTAAGGCACCAACAGCAAGTATGTCTTTTGCATGCAGTAGCCAGAGTCTGGTTCCTCACTAAAAGCTAAGGAGACCGGGTTCTGGTCTGTACTTGGGTGGCTGACCAATATGTGAAGACCTAACATGCTGCCAGGGCTAGTAATTTTTTGTCTGACCAGCAGAGGGAATTCATTCCTTGACATGTATGTAATCAACTTGACCTATTATTTAAGATGGTAGCGCATCCTGACGGCCATATTGAGCCTATCAGGATACGCTACCCCTCTGTTAGAGCAGCTGTATTCCAGGGTTGAGAGCTTAAGCGTGTGCTTTTCCTGTAGTATCCAGAGACTGGCTCCTCTGAAAAGCTAAGCAGGTCCCTGTGTGGTCTGTCCTTGGATGGAAGACCATTTAGAGAAGGCCTAGAGTGCTACTTGTTGCTGTTTTTATTCCGATCTGCAGGGGGCGCTCATCCTCTAACATGCATGGGTGCAAAATTCCCAGTATAACCATACGTACTTCAGACTGTAAAAAGAAACAACCTTTTGATCAAGTGATCAAACGGTCCTTGTAAAAAGGAGCGTCCTTCAGGTGATGAAATAAATTGGTTTTCTGACTATCTGTTGTCCTTAATCCCCACTTTAATAATCATCTTGGCCCAGTGTTAAGCATGGTAGCGCATCCTGACGGCGGGTATTGAACTTGTCAGTATGCGCTACCCCCCTGTTGGAGCAGGTTTATTAAGGCACCGACAGCAAGTATGTGTTTTGCATGCAGTAGCCAGAGTCTGGTTCCTCACTAAAAGCTAAGGAGACCGGGCTCTGGTCTGTACTTGGGAGGCTGACCAATATGTGAATACCTAACATGCTCCTGGGGCCAGTTATTGCTTATGTCCGACCAGCAGGGGGAGCTCATTCCCTTACATGTATGTAATCAACTTGACCTATTATTTAAGATGGTAGCGCATCCTGACGGCTATATTGAGCCTATCAGGATGCGCTACCCCTCTGTTAGAGCCCCTCTATTAAATAAACTCGTTTTCTGACTACCTGTTGTCCTTAATCCCCACTTTAATAATCATCTTGGCCTAGATTTAAGCATGGTAGCGCATCCTGACGGCGGGTATTGAACTTGTCAGTATGCGCTACCCCTCTGTTGGAGCAGGTTTATTAAGGCACCGACAGCAAGTATGTGTTTTGCATGCAGTAGCCAGAGTCTGGTTACTCACTAAAAGCTAAGGAGACCGGGCTCTGGTCTGTACTTGGGAGGCTGACCAATATGTGAAGACCTAACATGCTCCTGGGGCCAGTTATTGCTTATGTCCGACCAGCAGGGGGAGCTCATTCCCTTACATGTATGTAATCAACATGACCTATTATTTAAGATGGTAGCGCATCCTGACGGCCATATTGAGCCTATCAGGATGCGCTACCCCTCTGTTAGAGCAGCTGTATTCCAGGGTTGAGAGCTTAAGAATGTCCTTTTCCTGTAGTATCCAGAGACTAGCTCCTCTGAAAAGCTAAGCAGTTCCTTGTGTGGTCTGTCCTTGGATGGGAGACCACATAGAGAAGGCCTAGAGTGCTACTGTTGCTGTTTTTATTCCGATCCGCAGGGGGCGCTCATCCTCTAACATGCATGGGTGCAAAATTCCCAGTATAACCATACGTACTTCAGACTGTAAAAAAAAAACAACCTTTTAATCAAGTGATCAAACGGTCCTTGTAAAAAGGAGCGTCCTTCAGGTGAGGAAATAAACTGGTTTTCTGACTAACTGTTGTCCTTAATCCCCACTTTAATAATCATTTTGTCCCAGTGTTAAGCATGGTAGCGCATCCTGACAGCAGGTATTGAACTTGTCAGCATGCGCTACCCCTCTGTTGGAGCAGGTTCATTAAGGCACCAACAGCAAGTATGTCTTTTGCATGCAGTAGCCAGAGTCTGGTTCCTCACTAAAAGCTAAGGAGACCGGGCTCTGGTCTGTACTTGGGTGGTTGACCAATATGTGAAGAACTAACATGCTGCTGGGGCCAGTAATTTTTTGTCCGACCAGCAGGGGGAGCTCCTTCCCTGACATGTATGTAATCAACTTGACCTATTATTTAAGATGGTAGCGCATCCTGATGGCCATATTGAGCCTATCAGGATGTGCTACCTTCCGTTAGAGCCCCTATTAAATAAACTCGCCGGACTACCTGTTGTCCTTTTTAATCCCCACTCCCTTTAACCAATCATCTTGGCTCAGTGTTAAGCATGGTAGCACATCCTGACGGCGGGTATTGAACTTGTCAGTATGCGCTACCCCTCTGTTGGAGCAGGTTTATTAAGGCACCGACAGCAAGTATGTGTTTTGCATGCAGTAGCCAGAGTCTGGTTCCTCACTAAAAGCTAAGGACACCGGGCTCTGGTCTGTACTTGGGTGGCTGACCAATATGTGAAGACCTAACATGCTCCTGGGGCCAGTCATTGCTTATGTCCGACCAGCAGGGGGAGCTCATTCCCTTACATGTATGTAATCAACTTGAACTATTATTTTAGATGGTAGCGCATCCTGACGGCCATATTGAGCCTATCAGGATGCGCTACCCCTCTGTTAGAGCAGCTGTGTTCCAGGGTTGGCAGCCAGCGATGTCCTTTTCCTGCAGTATTCGTGAGCAGACTCAAATTCGAAAAGCCAAGTAGTTCCCTGTGTGGTCTGGTCCTTGGATGGGAGCACCATATAGAAGGCCTAGAGTGCTACTGTTGCTGTGTTTATTCCGATCCGCAGGGGGCGCTCATCCTCTAACATGCATGGGTGCAAAATTCCCAGTATAACCATACGTACTTCAGACTGTAAAAAAAAAACAACCTTTTAATCAAGTGATCAAACGGTCCTTGTAAAAAGGAGTGTCCTTCAGGTGAGGAAATAAACTGGTTTTCTGACTAACTGTTGTGCTTAATCCCCACTTTAATAATCATCTTGTCCTAGATTTAAGCATGGTAGTGCATCCTGACGGCGGGTATTGAATTTGTCAGCATGCGCTACCATTCTGTTGGAGCAGGTTTATTAAGGCACCGACAGCAAGTATGTCTTTTGCATGCAGTAGCCAGAGTCTGGTTCCTCACTAAAAGCTAAGGAGACCGGGTTCTGGTCTGTACTTGGGTGGCTGACCAATATGTGAAGACCTTACATGCTGCTGGGGCTAGTAATTTTTTGTCCGACCAGCAGGGGGAATTCATTCCCTGACATGTATGTAATCAACTTGACCTATTATTTAAGATGGTAGCGCATCCTGACGGCCATATTGAGCCTATCAGGATACGCTACCCCTCTGTTAGAGCAGCTGTATTCCAAGGTTGAGAGCTTAAGCGTGTCCTTTTCCTGTAGTATCCAGAGACTGGCTCCTCTGAAAAGCTAAGCAGGTCCCTGTGTGGTCTGTCCTTGGATGGAAGACCATTTAGAGAAGGCCTAGAGTGCTACTTGTTGCTGTTTTTATTCCGATCCGCAGGGGGCGCTCATCCTCTAACATGCATGGGTGCAAAATTCCCAGTATAACCATACGTACTTCAGACTGTAAAAAGAAACAACCTTTTGATCAAGTGATCAAACGGTCCTTGTAAAAAGGAACGTCCTTCAGGTGATGAAATAAATTGGTTTTCTGACTATCTGTTGTCCTTAATCCCCACTTTAATAATCATCTTGGCCCAGTGTTAAGCATGGTAGCGCATCCTGACGGCGGGTATTGAACTTGTCAGCATGCCCTACCCCTCTGTTGGAGCAGATTTACTAAGACACAGACAGCAAGCATGTCTTTTGCATGCAGTAGCCAGAGTCTGGTTCCTCACTAAAAGCTAAGGAGACCGGGTTCTGGTCTGTACTTGAGTGGCTGACCAATATGTGAAGACGTAACATGCTACTGGGGCTAGTACTTTTTTGTCTGACCAGCAGGGGGAGCTCATTCCCTGACATGTATGTAATCATCTTGACCTATTATTTAAGATGGTAGCGCATCCTGACGGCCATATTGAGCCTATCAGGATGCGCAACCCCTCTATTAGAGCCCCTCTATTAAATAAACTCGTTTTCTGACTACCTGTTGTCCTTAATCCCCACTTTAATAATCATCTTGGCCTAGATTTAAGCATGGTAGCGCATCCTGCCGGCGGGTATTGAACTTGTCAGTATGCGCTACCCCTCTGTTGGAGCAGGTTTATTAAGGCACCGACAGCAAGTATGTGTTTTGCATGCAGTAGCCAGAGTCTGGTTACTCACTAAAAGCTAAGGAGACCGGGCTCTGGTCTGTACTTGGGAGGCTGACCAATATGTGAAGACCTAACATGCTCCTGGGGCCAGTTATTGCTTATGTCCGACCAGCAGGGGGAGCTCATTCCCTTACATGTATGTAATCAACTTGACCTATTATTTATGGTAGCGCATCCTGACGGCCATATTGAGCCTATCAGGATGCGCTACCCCTCTGTTAGAGCAGCTGTGTTCCAGGGTTGAGAGCTTAAGCATGTCCTTTTCCTGTAGTATCCAGAGACTAGCTCCTCTGAAAAGCTAAGCAGTTCCTTGTGTGGTCTGTCCTTGGATGGGAGACCATATAGAGAAGGCCTAGAGTGCTACTGTTGCTGTTTTTATTCCGATCCGCAGGGGGCGCTCATCCTCTAACATGCATGGGTGCAAAATTCCCAGTATAACCATACGTACTTCAGACTGTAAAAAAAAAACAACCTTTCAATCAAGTGATCAAACGGTCCTTGTAAAAAGGAGCGTCCTTCAGGTGAGGAAATAAACTGGTTTTCTGACTAACTGTTGTCCTTAATCCCCACTTTAATAATCATCTTGTCCCAGTGTTAAGCATGGTAGCGCATCCTGACAGCAGGTATTGAACTTGTCAGCATACGCTACCCCTCTCTTGGAGCAGGTTTATTAAGGCACCAACAGCAAGTATGTCTTTGGCATGCAGTAGCCAGAGTCTGGTTCCTCACTAAAAGCTAAGGAGACCGGGCTCTGGTCTGTACTTGGGTGGTTGACCAATATGTGAAGACCTAACATGCTGCTGGGGCCAGTAATTTTTTGTCCGACCAGCAGGGGGAGCTCCTTCCCTGCCATGTATGTAATCAACTTGACCTATTATTTAAGATGGTAGCGCATCCTGATGGCCATATTGAGCCTATCAGGATGCGCTACCCCTCTATTAGAGCAGCTGTATTCCAGGGTGGGGAACATAAATATGGCCTTTGCTTGTAGTATTCAGAGACTAACTTCTCAGAAAACCTAAGCAGGGCCCTGAGTGGTCTGTCCTTGGATGGGAGACCATATAGAGAAGGCCTAGAGTGCTACTGTTGCTGTTTTTATTCCGATCCGCAGGGGGCGCTCATCCTCTAACATGCATGGGTGCAAAATTCCCAGTATAACCATACGTACTTCAGACTGTAAAAAAAAAACAACCTTTTAATCAAGTGATCAAACAGGGACCTGCCCTGTGTGGTCTGTCCTTGGATGGAAGACCATTTAGAGAAGGCCTAGAGTGCTACTTGTTGCTGTTTTTATTCCGATCCGCAGGGGGCGCTCATCCTCTAACATGCATGGGTGCAAAATTCCCAGTATAACCATACGTACTTCAGACTGTAAAAAGAAACAACCTTTTGATCAAGTGATCAACCGGTCTTTGTAAAAAGGAGCGTCCTTCAGGTGAGGAAATAAACTGGTGTTCTGACTAACTGTTGTCCTTAATCCCCACTTTAATAATCATCTTGGCCCAGTATTAAGCATGGTAGCACATCCTGACGGCGGGTATTGAACTTGTCAGTATGCGCTACCCCTCTGTTGGAGCAGGTTTATTAAGGCACCGACAGCAAGTATGTTTTTTGCATGCAGTAGCCAGAGTCTGGTTCCTCACTAAAAGCTAAGGAGACCGGGCTCTGGTCTGTACTTGTGTGGTTGACCAATATGTGAAGACCTAACATGCTGCTGGGGCCAGTAATTTTTTGTCCGACCAGCAGGGGGAGCTCCTTCCCTGACATGTATGTAATCAACTTGACCTATTATTTTAGATGGTAGCGCATCCTGACGGCCATATTGAGCCTATCATGATGCGCTACCCCTCTGTTAGAGCAGCTGTATTCCTGGGTGGGGAACATAAATATGGCCTTTGCTTGTAGTATTCAGAGACTAACTTCTCAGAAAACCTAAGCAGGGTCCTGAGTGGTCTGTCCTTGGATGGGAGACCACATGGAGAAGGCCTAGAGTGCTACTGTTGCTGTTTTTATTCCGATCCGCAGGGGGCGCTCATCCTCTAACATGCATGGGTGCAAAATTCCCAGTATAACCATACGTACTTCAGACTGTAAAAAAAAAACAACCTTTTAATCAAGTGATCAAACGGTCCTTGTAAAAAGGAGTGTCCTTCAGGTGAGGAAATAAACTGGTTTTCTGACTAACTGTTGTGCTTAATCCCCACTTTAATAATCATCTTGTCCTAGATTTAAGCATGGTAGTGCATCCTGACGGCGGGTATTGAATTTGTCAGCATGCGCTACCATTCTGTTGGAGCAGGTTTATTAAGGCACCGACAGCAAGTATGTCTTTTGCATGCAGTAGCCAGAGTCTGGTTCCTCACTAAAAGCTAAGGAGACCGGGCTCTGGTCTGTACTTGGGTGGCTGACCAATATGTGAAGACCTAACATGCTGCTGGGGCTAGTAATTTTTTGTCCGACCAGCAGGGGGAATTCATTCCCTGACATGTATGTAATCAACTTGACCTATTATTTAAGATGGTAGCGCATCCTGACGGCCATATTGCGCCTATCAGGATACGCTACCCCTCTGTTAGAGCAGCTGTATTCCAGGGTTGAGAGCTTAAGCGTGTCCTTTTCCTGTAGTATCCAGAGACTGGCTCCTCTGAAAAGCTAAGCAGGTCCCTGTGTGGTCTGTCCTTGGATGGAAGACCATTTAGAGAAGGCCTAGAGTCCTACTTGTTGCTGTTTTTATTCCGATCCGCAGGGGGCGCTCATCCTCTAACATGCATGGGTGCAAAATTCCCAGTATAACCACACGTACTTCAGACTGTAAAAAGAAACAACCTTTTGATCAAGTGATCAAACGGTCCTTGTAAAAAGGAGCGTCCTTCAGGTGAGGAAATAAACTGGTTTTCTGACTATCTGTTGTCCTTAATCCCCACTTAAATAATCATCTTGGCCCAGTGTTAAGCATGGTAGCGCATCCTGACGGCGGGTATTGAACTTGTCAGCATGCCCTACCCCTCTGTTGGAGCAGATTTACTAAGACACAGACAGCAAGTATGTCTTTTGCATGCAGTAGCCAGAGTCTGGTTCCTCACTAAAAGCTAAGGAGACCGGGTTCTGGTCTGTACTTGAGTGGCTGACCAATATGTGAAGACGTAACATGCTACTGGGGCTAGTACTTTTTGTCTGACCAGCAGGGGGAGCTCATTCCCTGACATGTATGTAATCAACTTGACCTATTATTTAAGATGGTAGCGCATCCTGACGGCCATATTGAGCCTATCAGGATGCGCTACCCCTCTATTAGAGCCCCTCTAGTAAATAAACTCGTTTTCTGACTACCTGTTGTCCTTAATCCCCACTTTAATAATCATCTTGGCCCAGTGTTAAGCATGGTAGCGCATCCTGACGGCGGGTATTGAACTTGTCAGTATGCGCTACCCCTCTGTTGGAGCAGGTTTATTAAGGCACCGACAGCAAGTATGTGTTTTGCATGCAGTAGCCAGAGTCTGGTTCCTCTCTAAAAGCTAAGGAGACCGGGCTCTGGTCTGTACTTGGGAGGCTGACCAATATGTGAAGACCTAACATGCTCCTGGGGCCAGTTATTGCTTATGTCCGACCAGCAGGGGGAGCTCATTCCCTTACATGTATGTAATCAACTTGAACTATTATTTAAGATGGTAGCGCATCCTGACGGCCATATTGAGCCTATCAGGATGCGCTACCCCTCTGTTAGAGCAGCTGTATTCCAGGGTGGGGAACATAAATATGGCCTTTGCTTGTAGTATTCAGAGACTAACTTCTCAGAAAACCTAAGCAGGGCCCTGAGTGATCTGTCCTTGGATGGGAGACCATTTAGAGAAGGCCTAGAGTGCTACTTGTTGCTGTTTTTATTCCGATCCGCAGGGGGCGCTCATCCTCTAACATGCATGGGTGAAAAATTTCCAGTATAACCATACGTTCTTCAGACTGTAAAAAGAAACAAGCTTTTGGTCAAGTGATCAAACGGTCCTTGTAAAAAGGAGCGTCCTTCAGGTGAGGAAATAAACTGGTTTTCTGACTAACTGTTGTCCTTAATCCCCACTTTAATAATCATCTTGTCCTAGATTTAAGCATGGTAGCGCATCCTGATGGCGGGTATTGAACTTGTCAGCATGCCCTACCCCTCTGTTGGAGCAGATTTATTAAGACACAGACAGCAAGTATGTCTTTTGCATGCAGTAGCCAGAGTCTGGTTCCTCACTAAAAGCTAAGGAGACCGGGTTCTGGTCTGTACTTGAGTGGCTGACCAATATGTGAAGACGTAACATGCTACTGGGGCTAGTACTTTTTTGTCTGACCAGCAGGGGGAGCTCATTCCCTGACATGTATGTAATCATCTTGACCTATTATTTAAGATGGTAGCGCATCCTGACGGCCATATTGAGCCTATCAGGATGCGCTACCCCTCTATTAGAGCCCCTCTATTAAATAAACTCGTTTTCTGACTACCTGTTGTCCTTAATCCCCACTTTAATAATCATCTTGGCCTAGATTTAAGCATGGTAGCGCATCCTGACGGTGGGTATTGAATTTGTCAGCATGCGCTACCCTTCTGTTGGAGCAGGTTTATTAAGGCACCGACAGCAAGTATGTCTTTTGCATGCAGTAGCCAGAGTCTGGTTCCTCACTAAAAGCTAAGGAGACCGGGTTCTGGTCTGTACTTGGGTGGCTGACCAATATGTGAAGGCCTAAGATGCTGCTGGGGCCAGTAATTTTTTGTCCGACCAACAGGGGGAATTCATTCCCTGACATGTATGTAATCAACCTGACCTATTATTTAAGATGGTAGCGCATCCTGACGGCCATATTGAGCCTATCAGGATACGCTACCCCTCTGTTAGAGCAGCTGTATTCCAGGGTTGAGAGTTTAAGCTTGTCCTTTTCCTGTAGTATCCAGAGACTGGCTCCTCTGAAAAGCTAAGCAGGTCCCTGTGTGGTCTGTCCTTGGATGGAAGACCATTTAGAGAAGGCCTAGAGTGCTACTTGTTGCTGAACATTTCGATCCATGGCGGAAGCTCATCCTCCCTAACATGCATGGGTTTTGAGTTTGATATAACCATACGTACTTCAGACTGTAAAAAAAAAACAACCTTTTAATCAAGGGATCAAACGGTCCTTGTAAAAAGGAGCGTCCTTCAGGTGAGGAAATAAACTGGTTTTCTGACTAACTGTTGTCCTTAATCCCCACTTTAATAATCATCTTGGCCCAGTGTTAAGCATGGTAGCACATCCTGATGGCGGGTATTGAACTTGTCAGTATGCGCTACCCCTCTGTTGGAGCAGGTTTATTAAGGCACCGACAGCAAGTATGTGTTTTGCATGCAGTAGCCAGAGTCTGGTTCCTCACTAAAAGCTAAGGAGACCGGGCTCTGGTCTGTACGTGGGAGGCTGACCAATATGTGAAGACCTAACATGCTCCTGGGGCCAGTTATTGCTTATGTCCGACCAGCAGGGGGAGCTCATTCCCTTACATGTATGTAATCAACTTGACCTATTATTTAAGATGGTAGCGCATCCTGACGGCCATATTGAGCCTATCAGGATGCGCTACCCCTCTGTTAGAGCCCCTCTATTAAATAAACTCGTTTTCTGACTACCTGTTGTCCTTAATCCCCACTTTAATAATCATCTTGGCCTAGATTTAAGCATGGTAGCGCATCCTGACGGCGGGTATTGAACTTGTCAGTATGCGCTACCCCCCTGTTGGAGCAGGTTTATTAAGGCACCGACAGCAAGTATGTGTTTTGCATGCAGTAGCCAGAGTCTGGTTCCTCACTAAAAGCTAAGGAGACCGGGCTCTGGTCTGTACTTGGGAGGCTGACCAATATGTGGTCTAACATGCTCCTGGGGCCAGTTATTGCTTATGTCCGACCAGCAGGGGGAGCTCATTCCCTTACATGTATGTAATCAACTTGACCTATTATTTAAGATGGTAGCGCATCCTGACGGCCATATTGAGCCTATCAGGATGCGCTACCCCTCTGTTAGAGCAGCTGTGTTCCAGGGTTGAGAGCTTAAGCATGTCCTTTTCCTGTAGTATCCAGAGACTAGCTCCTCTGAAAAGCTAAGCAGTTCCTTGTGTGGTCTGTCCTTGGATGGGAGACTATATAGAGAAGGCCTAGAGTGCTACTGTTGCTGTTTTTATTCCGATCCGCAGGGGGCGCTCATCCTCTAACATGCATGGGTGCAAAATTCCCAGTATAACCATACGTACTTCAGACTGTAAAACAAAAACAACCTTTCAATCAAGTGATCAAACGGTCCTTGTAAAAAGGAGCGTCCTTCAGGTGAGGAAATAAACTGGTTTTCTGACTAACTGTTGTCCTTAATCCCCACTTTAATAATCATCTTGTCCCAGTGTTAAGCATGGTAGCGCATCCTGACAGCAGGTATTGAACTTGTCAGCATACGCTACCCCTCTCTTGGAGCAGGTTTATTAAGGCACCAACAGCAAGTATGTCTTTGGCATGCAGTAGCCAGAGTCTGGTTCCTCACTAAAAGCTAAGGAGACCGGGCTCTGGTCTGTACTTGGGTGGTTGACCAATATGTGAAGACCTAACATGCCGCTGGGGCCAGTAATT
>VONZ01004261.1:0-11518 GCA_012976165.1 Labeo catla | reverse complement strand
GAACGAGACGAGAGGCGAGCGGATCCATATGCAAGCTTTTATTTAAAACGCGAGACAAAGACATGGTCGTACAGGCTGGGTCGAGACGGGAGCAGACAGGAATATCAAAGGCAGTGGGAGAGAGTAATCCAATAAACGTGAGCAATAGTCCAAAAGGCAGGCGGTTAGACAGTCCAAACGAGAAACCAGGCGAGAGAACAAAACCAGGAACGAGGAAACCAGGAAACGCTAATAATAACAACAACAGGAAAATACAACCAACCGTGAAGGGCACTAAAAAGGAGCGGGGTTTTTATAGGGCGCCTGATTGGTCACGGGGACTGACGCAATAAGAGCGGTGGAGGATGGGAGATGCAGTCCGAGATGTATAGTGACAGTCAGAGTGCGTAAGTGATGCGAGAGTGACATCTGGTGGTTGGTGGACAGCGGGACACAGACCAGATTCGTGACAATTTCAGAAAAAATAATAACTATCAACTATAATTCCATGGTGACTTTATGAAAGTAAACAGTGAACTTTAATCTCACTGTCACTGCTGTACAGTATAATGATACTAACTCTAGTTTCTCCAGCTTGAATTGTGTGTTCATCAGTAGATCACTGAGGTTTTTCACTCCAGAGTCTCCTAGTTTATTCCCTGTCAGGTTCAGTTCTCTCAGGTGTGATGGGTTTGATTTCAGAGCTGAAGTCAGGATGAGACACTGTTTCTCTGTAATACTGCAATCACACAGACTGAAAACAGAAAGAGAAAAGACAATGAATCAGACATGTTGTTCATGTGTAAGTTTAATGAATCATGAGTAAACACCATACAGTACAATAAATAAAATGTTGCTAAAACCTAAAAACAATATAAGTAAATAAATAATCACACATCAACAAAGTAAAACAAAAAAGGATTTGACGATACTAGTTACGTTTTAACCCTGGACAATCTTTAGTCAGACCAAAAAAAAAAAAAAGGTTTGTGATTTCTAACTTCCTTTTATGTAAAGCAGTTTGAATTACCTTTGTGTATGAAATGTGCTATATAAATAAACTTGCCTTGCCTAAAGATCACAAGGGCTGCTATACGTAAGCCGTCCGCCATATAGGAATGTCTGTAAACAACTGAGAGCCGGTGCAACTGTAGTTATATGCATGTATGAATATTTATATCTATAGTAGACTTCAGAAGATGCTTTTGCTAAACACAATAAAACAAGACGAAACTGTTAGCTAACAAGACATTTAAAAGATGCTTTAGTTTAAAAACCTGTAATATTGAGTTAATACATATTAAAACCACAAACCAACATGTTCTTATCTCTGAAAGTTTATCCAATTTCCTCAGGAATTTAAATATTATTGGTTTTTACAACCAGATGCTGCACAATGTTGTTGCATCTTGAAACTTATTGATTATTATTGTGAGTGATGACAGAACATTCCAAGATGGCAGACATAATGACAACAGATCTGGAGTGATTGAATGTGGCATCTGCCTATACATATATATAGTGTTGGGTCCGAGTCCACCTAAGTCGAGTCCGAGTCGAGTCTGAGTCTTTTACCAATCGAGTCCGAGACGAGTCCAAAATGGGCCGAGTCGGACTCAAGTCCGAGTCCCAAAGGGCCGAGTCCGAGTCGAGTCCGTCCGAGTCCAAGGAAACACTACTGTTTGTCAGTATCTTAACATTGTTTTAACCCAGGGGTGCCCAAACTCGGTCCTGGAGATTGGTGTCCTACAGATTTTAGCTCCAGCCCCAATTAACTTAAAGTCATGTAACAGAAGTTATAGCTGATCTATGTAATGTGACATATTTTACAGTGAAACAGGTTTTAGAATGTGATAAATTATAGGACGGGACTTGACTTTATTCATTGATGTTGTAAGTGTATAAATTCAAGGGTGGGGGTAAAAGAGTAGGAGGATCTTGGTGAATGGGACCTTAAGAGCAGAAAACATGTAGCCTCTTGCAGCACCTCTTTTATTTCTGATTGTGGCTGTGTGTGTTTTGGGTTGTATAGGACTTTTTTTTTCTTGAAAGAAAATAAGGTTGTGAGGGATAAACCTAGTCTTTACAATGACACACACTGTGTATAAAGCCCTACATATACTTTCCATAAGTCACAACAAACTCACACCTGTTTTATTTTTTTTATGCATTTATAGTTACATTAATTACAATAAATTACATTATATAAGGAATAATTGATGATGGGCCATTTAATTATTAGAAAATAATGCACACCCAAGATGGTTTTGGACACATAAAAACTGTTGCTGCAAAGATGTTAGAAAAATAATTTTTCTTTCAAGCTAGAAACTGCCACCATGTTTAAATAATAATAATTTCAATACAGAAAAAACTAATCAACCAATGTAAGTAAAACATTCTCGAGCTCAAGGCAAGTAAACACTCCAAGTATTACTTACAAGCAAAAGTATTAATACATATATTAATCAAAAATACAAATAATATTTTTTAAAATAGAATCTTTTTTTAAAATAGAATTGTTTTTTTTTTTTTAAAGTTTTTTTTGTATGTAGGTCTATATAAAGGCTATTACAGAAATAGACTACAGACATTTCATGAAGTAATAAATGTTAAAATAAAACACTGCAAAATTTTCACTGTATACATTAAAGATAATTCTTATTACAGTTAATAAGTGATTCAGTCAAGAACAGTGAGTGATTTTCTCTTTTTCTTTTGTTGTTTGATTAATATGTTTGACGTGGTCGGCTGCTGCAGGTTTACGCTGCTGTCACTTTAAGATCTGACGCACAGATCAAATATTTTGACGCATCAGTATTTCTCCCAACTGTTCAGGTTTACTTAAGACAAAACCGACTTCATTTACATGAATAGTCTCCAATACTAGCATGTGTGTAGCAATAACAGAACCTATTAAAAGCGAAAGAGAACTCGACATTCACACACTGACTGAGAGGCGCGTTCTGTGAGCCGCTTTGAGTGTGCGCGCACTAGTGATGCGGGGATGGCGGTTATATCCGCGGGTCCGGTTGGTCGGGTAATAAAAAAAAATGCATTCTATGGAGATAAAATAATGGCATAAAGATTTGCATGTGAAGAGTACGTGTTGTGCAAGTGTACATAAGACTGTAAGCTAAATTAAATTTGCATGCGCAAGAGAAGCTTTGTAAAACTGTAAATCGCGTTTCAAGCGTAAGAAAAAAAGATTTGCAGCATTTTACTGTTACTTGTAAGTGTAATTCATGTGTTGTGAAACTGCAGCTTCATGCTTTCACAAAATATATACGATCTCCATTCTTCCTACTTCCATTTCTCCGCGCTTACACTTTTGGCACGTTGTTTTCGCTAAAATACGGTCAAAAGTACTGCAAGCCTGTGAACAGTGATTTGCACACGAAAACAACAGTTTAAAGATCTGCAAAACAGATTGACTGCGTAGGACCAATCTGTATGTGTAAAAAACAAACTGTTGCAAATGTCTAAATGACTTGTGAATGTAGGACACAAAGTTGCCGAAATAATCCGATATGTACAGCTCCGTCTTTCTTTTTTCTGCGCTTACACTTTTGGCACAATTCTCTCACTCACTGAGTTTTTGCAAGCGTGAGGGGGAGGGCGGGGCCACCACCTTTTTCTAGCCAATCAAATGAGACTCTCGCGGACTCCATTTACTCTTATCTGATTGGTTCAATAAACACATCACACGCCAAAACATTTATCTTCATTTAGTTCTCGCTGCCGCTCCCTTCCAGTGGAATGGTACCTTTAATGTATATATAAGGATCGCTAATGTGTCGTCATCATGACGTATTCTTAGTGGGGAACGCAAAGCATTTTGGGAATCCGCGGCACAAACATTAGGCGCCAGACTTGATTGCATGGAGGGAAGAGTTCAAGATGCCTTCTACCTGCTGTGTTATATACTGCAATAGTCGTTCTCACGATAGAAGTGGCTTAAAGCTTAAGAACGGAATATCCTTTTATCGTTTTCCAGCGTGGAAAAATAATAAATAAAATAAATAAATAAATAAAACCAATGCAATATGATGAATGTTCAAAAGATGGCATTGACAGACTGTTTTTAAATGAGGGTGGATAAATATGTTTTGCTTTTAAACAGTGTGTGTGTGTGTGTGTGTGTGTGTGTGTGAGGAGAGAGAGAGAGAGAGAGAGAGATTACAGTTAGGTTACAGTTTGACAAGAGTTTACAGTTTCACAAAAACACAATGTTGTGTTTTATTGTGAGTGTACACAGATATAAGTAACACTTTGCACAATTGAACAAAATGGCAGAGTATGTTTTTATGTTTCCACTGTTCGATCAGCCCGCGCCTCTCCCACACACACACACACACACACGTTGGTTTGTTGAATTCTGACTGCATGCAGATAGATGAGAGAGAGCGAGGAGTGTGGTGCTTAAAACATTAGCATACCTTTGAACGGACAAGAGTTTTCTGTTCCACTTTTACAATCTCCAGGTCCTGGACCCATCCATCTGTAAAAAAGACCTGGGCTTGCTGCAGCGACTTGAAGTTACTGAAAACTTTGTGTGTGTATGCACTAACACTTAATATCATATAGTTGTATATATATGGGTGCTGGAAGTTGGGCAACAGTTTGACGTCCCTTGACCAGTCGCTCTGCTCGTAAGGATCCAGTCCTTTGATTCCCTTTATTTTCTCGTCATATCTCGTTTTTACATTAGGATTTAGTTTTAGGCTGTATGGTCCGACAATGTTTTCTTTAGCCCGCTGCATTTTGTAGGATTATATTCTGTTTTTCACGTTAATTTTTCATTATTTTCATGCCAGAATACTAGCCTGCTATGCCAGCCGGGCCAAACATACCCATAATTCTTTGCGTTCTGAAGAGGTTGCCACCCATTTGGTCACATGTCTTAAATAAAATAAAAAAAAAATAAAATAAAAACACGATATAAGTTGTGTACCAGGCTATGTGTTCATACTGAATTTCGAGCTGTGTCCTTTTCCTCCTCAACTATGGGATTATTTTTGTGCCAATAAGAATGAACGTAACTTTATAAAACTGAACGTAACTTTCCAAGAAACAATCAAAAATATGCCACTGCAAAAGAAGAAAAACACAATGAAAAATATAGCTGCAAGCAGCAATTGCGGGGCCAAGCACAACAGAGGCAGAATGAGGAGCTAAGCACGGCAAGGAGCAACAGACCGACTGTAACAATGAGTAACTAAAGTCATTTTAGGATGATATCAGCTGAAAAATCATAAATACAACCAATAGTATATTTTAATGGCTTATCACTTTTGACCAATAGGTGGTGCTGTTTTCAAATTGATGTGATGCGTTCTGTGTGAGGTGACAATGACACACAAATTTTGGTGTCATTATGCCAAAGCTTTGCAGAGATACATCCTCAGATGTAGTTTGGCATCTTTCCAGCAAATTTGTTGATGCGCTAAACGAAAACGGTTTCGTATATCGACACGAAATTCATAACTTTTTGCCAGCATAGTCTGAAGATGATCTGAGTCAAATTTGGTGAAGATCGGACTAACAGTCTGGGAGGAGTTCGAAAAAGTAGGTTTTGTACATTAATCAAAATGGCGGACAGGAAGTCTGGCCAATTTCGGCATAATGGGTATCAATGTTCTCGACTTGACCCAAGGAATCTATTGGCATCAGTTTCATTCCAATAGGCTAATGTAAACAGAAGTTATTAGCATTTTTGTAAATTTCATTATTAATGTTTAGTGAATGGCGTATTACTTCTGACCCATAGGTGGCACTGTTACCAAATTGATGTGGCTTGGTCAGAGTGTGGTGACAATAGCACATATAAAATTTGGTGTCAATATGTCAAAGCTTTGCAGAGATACAGACTCGGATGCAATTTGGCATCTTTCCAGTAAATTCGTTGATGCGCTAAACGAAAACGGTTTTGTGTATCGACACAAAATCCATAACTTTTTGCCAGCATGGTCTGAAGATGATCTGAGTCAAATTTGGTGAAAATTGGACTAACGGTCTAGGAGGAGTTCGAAAAAGTAGGTTTTCAACATGAATCAAAATGGCGGACAGGAAGTTCAGCCAAAATTGGCAAAATTGGTATCGGTGTTCTCAGCATGACCGAAGGAATCTATCAAAATCAGTTTCATTTCAATAGGCTAATGTACGCAAAAGTTATTAGCATTTTTTGAAATTTCGTTATAACTTTTGACCACAAGGTGGCGCTGGCCCCAAAATTTTTATGTACATTCAGGGCATGGTGCCAAACATTTTTGTAATTAATGTCGAAACGATACGCTAATCGGTTCTCAAGATACAGCATTTTAAAGCTAAATTCAAAATGGCCGACACCCAAAATGGCTGACATGGGAAAATTGGATATGGTTCAACTCGGTATGACACACCGAATCTAAAGAGACCAGTTTTGTGATTTTTGGACAAATCATTCAGACGTTATAAAGAAAAATAGCCATTTTTCGTATCTCCTGACCACTAGGGGGCACTGCACCGAAACACTGCAGGTAGGCTCAGGTCATGCTTGTTATAACACACACCAAGTTTGGTGTCAATATGACAAACTATTACGGAGATATAGCCTCACATTGATTTTTGCTAGCTTTTCGTAGAATTCTTTCGCGTGTTATTCGTGAACGGCTGGACGAATCGACTTGAATTCCATAACTTTTTGCCAGCGTGGTCTGAAGATGATCTGGATCAATTTTTGTGACAATCGGTGCAACGGCCTAGGACGAGTTCGAAAAAGTAGGTTTTACGAACAATTGAGAATAGCGAAAAAACTAAACCTTACGATTTTGGTGTCCAATTTTGGTGTCCATTCAACTCGGCATAAGCCAAGGAATCAGAGGAAAAAAGAATTTTTGTTGTGTGACTTACGGTTCAAACGTTATTAGCATAAATCTTTTGAAAGTTTGGACAAGTGGTGGCGCTAGAGAGTTTGAGTTAGAGACTCCAAACTTGCTATGGTTAATGTTGGGACTGTCCTCTATCAGTGTGCAAAATTATACAACTTTCCCGCAAGCGGTTCTATGGGCTGCCATAGACTTGTGGCGGAAGAGGAAGAAGGAGAATAATAAATATAGCTGCAAGCAGCAATTACGGTGCCAAGCACTCAAAGGGGAAAATGAGGAGCTAAGGATGTCAGGAACAGCAGATCAACTGCAACAATAAGTAAAGGGAAGCAATGTTAAAATGATTTTAGTCAAAATTACAGAAAAATGATGTAGAACACCTACTGATATGATTTAATGGCTTATTACATTTGACCAACGGGTGGCGCTGTTATCAAATCTATGTGGTGTGTTTAGTGTGAGGTGACAAAGGCACACACAAGTTTGGTGTCTTTATGTCAAAACTTTGCAGAGATAAAACCTCAGTCATTTTGGCATCAAGCCTAAAATTTGTAGAGGCGCTGTACGAAAACGGTTTCATCTATCAACATGAAATCCATAACTTTTTGTCAGCACAGTCTGAAGATGATCTGACTCGATTTTGGTGAAAATCAGACGAACGGTCTAGGACTAGTTCGAAAAAGTAGGTTTTCAACATAAACCAAAATGGCGGACATGAAGATTGACCAACTGTGTCATAATTGGTATCTATGTTGTCAGCATGACCCAAGGAATATTTTGAGACTAATCACATTACAATTGGCTAATGCTATCTACAGTTATTAGCATTTTTGTCATTTTTATAATTCATAGTTAATGAATGGTTTATTACTCCTGACCAATAGGTGGCGCTGTTACCAAATTGATGTGATGTAATCACTGTGAGGTGATAATGCCACATACAAAATTTGGTGCAAATATCTCAAAGCTTTGCAGAGATACAGCTTCAGGTGCGCTTTGGCATCTTTCCAGCAAATTCGTTGATGCGTTAAATGAAAACGGTTTCAAATATCGACACGAAATCCATAACTTTTTGTCAGCATGGTCTGAAGATGATCCGAGTCAAATTTGGTGAAAATCCGACTAACGGTCTAGGAGGAGTTCGAAAAAGTAGGTTTTCTACATGAATCAAAATGGCGAACAGGAAGTTAGGCCAATTTTGGCATAATTGGTATCAATGTTCTCGGCCTGACCCAAGGAATATTTTGAGATCACTTTCATTACAATTAACCATTTTTCACATAAGTTATTAGCATTTTTCGAAATTTCGTTATAACTTTTGACCACAAGGTGGCGCTGGCCCAAAAATTTTTATGTACATTCAGGGCATGGTGCCGAACATTTTTGTAATTAATGTCGAAACGATACGCTAATCCGTTCTCAAGATACAGCATTTTAAAGCTAAATTCAAAATGGCCGACACCCAAAATGGCTGACATGGGAAAATTGGATATGGTTCGACTCGGTATGACACACGAATCTAAAGACCAGTTTTGTGACAACTTTCCCGCAAGCGGTTCTATGGGCTGCCATAGACTTGCGGCGGAAGAAACGGAAGAAGAAGAAGAAGAAGAAGCAGAATAATAAGAACGGCAACAGATACAATAGGTGCCATCGCACCTTCGGTGCTTGGCCCCTAATAACGCCAACGGATACAATAGGTGCCACCGCACCTCGGTGCTTGGCCCCTAAATATAGCTGCAAGCAGCAATTGCGGGGCCAAGCACAAAAGAGGCAGAATGAGGAGTTAAGCACGGCAAGTAGCAGCAGACCGACTACAACAGTGAGTAACTTAAGCCATTTTAGGATAATATCAGTTGAAATGGCTGAAAATCATAAATACAACCAATCGTAATAAAATTTAATGGCTTATCACTTTTGACCAACAGGTGGTGCTGTTTTCAAATTGATGTGACGTGTTCTGTGTGAAATGACAATGACACACAAAGTTTACCGATCATTATGTCAAAGCTTTGCAGAGATACAGCCTCAGATGTAGTTTGGCATCTTTCCACAAATTTGTTGATCGCTAAACGAAAACGGTTTATATATCGACCGAAATTCATAACTTTTTACCAGCATATCTGAAGATGATCTGAATCAAATTTGGTGAAGATCGGACTAACAGTCTGGGAGGAGTTCGAAAAAGTAGGTTTTGTACATTAATCAAAATGGCGGACAGGAAGTTTGGCCAATTTCGGCATAATGGGTATCAATGTTCTCGACTTGACCCAAGGAATCTATTGGCATCAGTTTCATTCCAATAGGCTAATGTAAACAGAAGTTATTAGCATTTTTGTAAATTTCATTATTAATGTTTAGTGAATGGCGTATTACTTCTGACCCATAGGTGGCACTGTTACCAAATTGATGTGGCTTGGTCAGAGTGTGGTGACAATAGCACATATAAAATTTGGTGTCAATATGTCAAAGCTTTGCAGAGATACAGACTCGGATGCAATTTGGCATCTTTCCAGTAAATTCGTTGATGCGCTAAACGAAAACGGTTTCGTGTATCGACACAAAATCCATAACTTTTTGCCAACATAGTCTGAAGATGATCTGAGTCAAATTTGGTGAAAATCGGACTAACGGTCTAGGAGGAGTTCGAAAAAGTAGGTTTTCAACATGAATCAAAATGGCGGACAGGAAGTTCAGCCAAAATTGGCAAAATTGGTATCGGTGTTCTCAGCATGACCGAAGGAATCTATCAAATCTGTTTCATTTCAATGTGAGAGTGAAATGCGTAAAGGATTAGCATTTTTTTGAAATTCGTTATAACTTTTGACCACAAAGGTGGCGCTGGCCCCAAAAATTTTTATGTACATTCGGAACGTAGTGCGAGTACATTTTTGTAATTAATGTCGAGCTTGATCACGCTAATCGTTCTCAAAGATACAGCATTTTAAAGCTAAATTCAAATGGCGACACCCAAAATGGCTGACATGGGAAAATTGGATATGGTTCGACTCGGTATGACAAACCGAATCTAAAGAGACCAGTTTTGTGATTTTTGGACAAATCATTCAGACGTTATAAAGAAAAATAGCCATTTTTCGTATCTCCTGACCACTAGGGGGCACTGCACCGAAACACTGCAGGTAGGCTCAGGTCATGCTTGTTATAACACACACTAAGTTTGGTGTCAATATGACAAACTATTACGGAGATATAGCCTCACATTGATTTTTGCTAGCTTTTCGTAGAATTCTTTCGCGTGTTATTCGTGAACAGCTGGACGAATCGACTTGAATTCCATAACTTTTTGCCAGCGTGGTCTGAAGATGATCTGGATCAATTTTTGTGACAATCGGTGCAACGGCCTAGGACGAGTTCGAAAAAGTAGGTTTTACGAACAATTGAGAATAGCTAAAAAACTAAACCTTACGATTTTTGAATTTTGGTGTCCATTCGACTCGGCATAAGCCAAGGAATCAGAGGAAAAAAGAATTTTTGTTGTGTGACTTACGGTTCAAACGTTATTAGCATAAATCTTTTGAAAGTTTGGACAAGTGGTGGCGCTAGAGAGTTTGAGTTAGAGACTCCAAACTTGCTATGGTTAATGTTGAGACTGTCCTCTATCAGTGTGCAAAATTATACAACTTTCCCGCAAGCGGTTCTATGGGCTGCCATAGACTTGCGGCGGAAGAGGAAGAAGGAGAAATATAGCTGCAAGCAGCAATTGCGGGGCCAAGCACAAAAGAGGCAGAATGAGGAGTTAAGCACGGCAAGGAGCAGCAGACCGACTACAACAGTGAGTAACTTAAGCCATTTTAGGATAATATCAGTTGAAATGGCTGAAAAATCATAAATACAAACAATCGTAATAAAATTTAATGGCTTATCACTTTTGACCAACAGGTGGTGCTGTTTTCAAATTGATGTGACGTGTTCTGTGTGAAATGACAATGACACACACAAAGTTTGCCGTCATTATGTCAAAGCTTTGCAGAGATACAGCCTCAGATGTAGTTTGGCATCTTTCCAGCAAATTTGTTGATGCGCTAAACGAAAACGGTTTCCTATATCGACACGAAATTCATAACTTTTTGCCAGCATAGTCTGAAGATGATCTGAGTCAAATTTGGTGAAGATCGGACTAACAGTCTGGGAGGAGTTCGAAAAAGTAGGTTTTGTACATTAATCAAAATGGCGGACAGGAAGTTTGGCCAATTTCGGCATAATGGGTATCAATGTTCTTGACTTCACCCAAGGAATGTCACGGTACATGGATCGGCGGTGTTCTCAGGTCTCGTGATTTGGTGTCCTGTGGTCACGTCATGCTCGTTGCGTCAGCTGCCAATCAGTCCCCGCACCAGGTGTCTCTCATTCCCGTCTGCTACATATACTCACCTCATTGTCTTCTTCCCCGTCTGATAGTTGCACCGGACTTTGGACTGTTTCGTTGGTTTTCGTCGTGTCTCCCTGTTGGATTGTGTATTTTCGTCGTTGGTCGTTGTGTGGATGTGTATTTCGTCACGGGAGTTTTCACCACATCACCATCAGCCATCTAGCCCCTGCGCCACCCAGCCGAGAGATCCCCTCATCACCACGGAGTTTGTGTTCACCTTGTCTTCAATAAATCTTTGTGTTTCACCTGCAGTTGCTTCCATCTCGTTCATTTCACCGTTACA
>VONZ01004260.1:0-11528 GCA_012976165.1 Labeo catla | reverse complement strand
AAGGTTCTTCTTCTTGTCAGATGCCTCATGACTTATTCTAATTCAACGGAATGACAGTATTTCTCTAATCCTGCAGCATTAGTACAGTCAAGTTGCACCTGGGCTTCTAGTGGCCTAATGGAAAAGGCCTCAGACTGTGCAGCTGGGTGGTGTGGCCTTGAGCCTCTACTAGGTTGTTTGATTGGTTCTTCTTCTTGCAGTGGCAACATATTTGTAATTCAACTGAATGAGAGTACTACTCTAAAACAGCAGTACTCATTACAGTGAAACCCTCATATGTGATTGTAGTGACCTGATGGAAAAAGCATCAGACTTAGAGCTGAGTGCACTGTAGGTTGGAATTACAATGTAGTTCCCTTTAAAAAGTCTCTTCTTCTTGGGAAATGCATACTAATGTATCTCTAATTCAATGGAATAAAGTACCACTTAATACAGCAGTACTACTCTCAGGAAAGTGCAATGTGACCCAGTGGCCCAATGGAAAAAAATTCTGTCTTCAAAGTGGTTCTGCCTCATCTGGGCTGTTTAAAAGGCCAGTTTCTTGGCTAATCTAATGTGGGTCTAGTTGCATACTGGAAAAGGCATTAGACTTCGTAGCTGAGTACTGTGTGTTTGGGTCACATTTGGGCAGACCTATTCTAATGAATCAGAACCAAATTTGTGGGGCATGTATATGCAGGCCCAGTGGCCTAATGGATAAGGCATCAGCCTTCGGAGCTGAGGATTGTGGGTTCGAGTCCCATCTGGGTCAGTTGCAACTGTATGTTCAACATGTGTCATGAAATGTAGGTCTCCTGAGTTGATGTTGGCTGCTTCCAAAGTGGTTTTTTTTTCTTCTTCTTACATAAAGACATCAGCTTTTGACAAATTCATATATTGATATATGTTTTTTTTTTGTTTTTTTTTCAAAGAAAAGCCTCATTTTACACAGTGACTTTTATTGAACACTAATTCAAGTGAATAAGTGTATTACTGTATTACTGTTATCGAGAAGAACTACACTAGTGAAATTGCAAGTTTGGGCGTAGTGGCCAAATGCAGAAGGTATCAAACTTTGGAGCTGAATACTGAAGGTTAGAATCACATCTGGGTTGTTTAAAATGTTCTTCTTCTTGGGGAATGCCTACTAGATTTGAATCATTCAATGGAATGACAGTATTACTCTAGTGGATCTGCAAGTGTGGATCCAGTTGCCCAGTGGGACACACTTCAGTTTTTGGAGTCCTCTGTTGGTGGTTTGAGTCACATCTGATTTGTTTAAAAGCTTCTTTTTGGCAAATGATTGCTCAGTTATTTGAACTGAGTAGAATCACCTTACAACTCCAGTTCAGCAGTATTACAGTAAAGAAACTGCAAATGTGGCCTGAGTGGCCCAAAAGAAAAGGCATCAGACTTTTGAGCTGAGTACTATGGGTGTGAACAACATCTGGCTTGTTTGAAAGGTTCTTCTTCTTGTCAGATGCCTCATGACTTATTCTAATTCAACGGAATGACAGTATTTCTCTAATCCTGCAGCATTAGTACAGTCAAGTTGCAACTGGGCTTCTAGTGGCCAAATGGAAAAGGCCTCAGACTGTGCAGCTGGGTGGTGTGGCCTTGAGCCTCTACTAGGTTGTTTGATTGGTTCTTCTTCTTGGGTAGTGGCAATAACATATTTGCAATTCAACTGAATGAGAGTATTACTCTAAAACAGCAGTACTATTACAGTGAAACCTCATATGTGATTGTAGTGACCTGATGGAAAAGGCATCAGACTTTAGAGCTGAGTACTGTAGGTTGAAATTACAGTAGAGCTCTTTAAAAAGTCTTTCTTCTTGGGAAATGCATACTAATGTATTCTAATTCAATGGAATAAAAGTACAACTCTAATACAGCAGTACTACTCTCAGGAAAGTGCAAGTGTGGACCCAGTGGCCCAATGGAAAGTACTTCTGTCTTCAAAGTGGTTCTGTCTTCATCTGGGTTGTTTAAAAGCTGCTTCTTGGCGATCTAATGTGGGTCTAGTTGCATACTGGAAAAGGCATTAGACTTCGGAGCTGAGCACTGTGTGTTTGGGTCACATTTGGGCAGACCTATTCTAATGAATCAGAACCAAATTTCTGGGGTATGTATATGCAGGCCCAGTGGCCTAATGGACATGGCATCAGCCTTCGGAGCTGAGGATTGTGGGTTCGGGTCCCATCTGGGTCAGTTGCAACTGTATGTTCAACATGTTTCATGAAATGTAGGTCTCCTGAGTTGATGTTGGCTGCTTCCAAAGTGTTTTTTTTTTCTTCTTCTTACATAAAGACATCAGCTTTTGACAAATTCATATATTGATATATGTTTTTTTTTGTTTTTTTTTTCAAAGAAAAGCCTCATTTTACACAGTGACTTTTATTGAACACTAATTCAAGTGAATAAGTGTATTACTGTATTACTGTTATCGAGAAGAACTACACTAGTGAAATTGCAAGTTTGGGCGTAGTGGCCAAATGCAGAAGGTATCAAACTTTGGAGCTGAATACTGAAGGTTAGAATCACATCTGGGTTGTTTAACATGTTCTTCTTCTTGGGGAATGCCTACTAGATTTGAATCATTCAATGGAATGACAGTATTACTCTAGTGGATCTGCAAGTGTGGATCCAGTTGCCCAGTGGCACACACTTCAGTTTTTGGAGTCCTCTGTTGGTGGTTTGAGTCACATCTGATTTGTTTAAAAGCTTCTTTTTGGCAAATGATTGCTCAGTTATTTGAACTGAGTAGAATCACCGTACAACTCCAGTTCAGCAGTATTACAGTAAAGAAACTGCAAATGTGGCCTGAGTGGCCCAAAAGAAAAGGCATCAGACTTTTGAGCTGAGTACTATGGGTTTGAACAACATCTGGCTTGTTTGAAAGGTTCTTCTTCTTGTCAGATGCCTCATGACTTATTCTAATTCAACGGAATGACAGTATTTCTCTAATCCTGCAGCATTAGTACAGTCAAGTTGCAACTGGGCTTCTAGTGGCCTAATGGAAAAGGCCTCAGACTGTGCAGCTGGGTGGTGTGGCCTTGAGCCTCTACTAGGTTGTTTGATTGGTTCTTCTTCTTGGGTAGTGGCAATAACATATTTGCAATTCAACTGAATGAGAGTACTACTCTAAAACAGCAGTACTATTACAGTGAAACCTCATATGTGATTGTAGTGACCTGATGGAAAAAGCATCAGACTTTAGAGCTGAGTACTGTAGGTTGGAATTACAATAGAGTTCTTTAAAAAGTCTTTCTTCTTGGGAAATGCATACTAATGTATTCTAATTCAATGGAATAAAAGTACTACTCTAATACAGCAGTACTACTCTCAGGAAAGTGCAAGTGTGGACCCAGTGGCCCAATGGAAAGTACTTCTGTCTTCAAAGTGGTTCTGTCTTCATCTGGGTTGTTTAAAAGCTGCTTCTTGGCGATCTAATGTGGGTCTAGTTGCATACTGGAAAAGGCATTAGACTTCGGAGCTGAGTACTGTGTGTTTGGGTCACATTTGGGCAGACCTATTCTAATGAATCAGAACCAAATTTGTGGGGTATGTATATGCAGGCCCAGTGGCCTAATGGATAAGGCATCAGCCTTCGGAGCTGAGGATTGTGGGTTCGAGTCCCATCTGGGTCAGTTGCAACTGTATGTTCAACATGTTTCATGAAATGTAGGTCTCCTGAGTTGATGTTGGCTGCTTCCAAAGTGTTTTTTTTTCTTCTTCTTACATAAAGACATCAGCTTTTGACAAATTCATATATTGATATATGTTTTTTTTTTTTGTTTGTTTTTTTCAAAGAAAAGCCTCATTTTACACAGTGACTTTTATTGAACACTAATTCAAGTGAATAAGTGTATTACTGTATTACTGTTATCAAGAAGAACTACACTAGTGAAATTGCAAGTTTGGGCGTAGTGGCCAAATGCAGAAGGTATCAAACTTTGGAGCTGAATACTGAAGGTTAGAATCACATCTGGGTTGTTTAACATGTTCTTCTTCTTGGGGAATGCCTACTAGATTTGAATCATTCAATGGAATGACAGTATTACTCTAGTGGATCTGCAAGTGTGGATCCAGTTGCCCAGTGGCACACACTTCAGTTTTTGGAGTCCTCTGTTGGTGGTTTGAGTCACATCTGATTTGTTTAAAAGCTTCTTTTTGGCAAATGATTGCTCAGTTATTTGAACTGAGTAGAATCACCGTACAACTCCAGTTCAGCAGTATTACAGTAAAGAAACTGCAAATGTGGCCTGAGTGGCCCAAAAGAAAAGGCATCAGACTTTTGAGCTGAGTACTATGGGTTTGAACAACATCTGGCTTGTTTGAAAGGTTCTTCTTCTTGTCAGATGCCTCATGACTTGTTCTAATTCAACGGAATGACAGTATTTCTCTAATCCTGCAGCATTAGTACAGTCAAGTTGCAACTGGGCTTCTAGTGGCCTAATGGAAAAGGCCTCAGACTGTGCAGCTGGGTGGTGTGGCCTTGAGCCTCTACTAGGTTGTTTGATTGGTTCTTCTTCTTGGGTAGTGGCAATAACATATTTGCAATTCAACTGAATGAGAGTACTACTCTAAAACAGCAGTACTATTACAGTGAAACCTCATATGTGATTGTAGTGACCTGATGGAAAAAGCATCAGACTTTAGAGCTGAGTACTGTAGGTTGGAATTACAATAGAGTTCTTTAAAAAGTCTTTCTTCTTGGGAAATGCATACTAATGTATTCTAATTCAATGGAATAAAAGTACTATAATACAGCAGTACTACTCTCAGGAAAGTGCAAGTGTGGACCCAGTGGCCCAATGGAAAGTACTTCTGTCTTCAAAGTGGTTCTGTCTTCATCTGGGTTGTTTAAAAGCTGCTTCTTGGCGATCTAATGTGGGTCTAGTTGCATACTGGAAAAGGCATTAGACTTAGGAGCTGAGTACTGTGTGTTTGGGTCACATTTGGGCAGACCTATTCTAATGAATCAGAACAAAATTTGTGGAGCATGTATATGCAGGCCCAGTGGCCTAATGGATAAGGCATCAGCCTTCGGAGCTGAGGATTGTGGGTTCGAGTCCCATCTGGGTCAGTTGCAACTGTATGTTCAACATGTTTCATGAAATGTAGGTCTCCTGAGTTGATGTTGGCTCCTTCCAAAATGTCTTGTTTTCTTTTTCTTACATAAAGACATCAGCTTTTGACAAATTCATATATTGATATATGTTTTTTTTTTGTTTGTTTTTTTCAAAGAAAAGCCTCATTTTACACAGTGACTTTTATTGAACACTAATTCAAGTGAATAAGTGTATTACTGTATTACTGTTATCGAGAAGAACTACACTAGTGAAATTGCAAGTTTGTGCGTAGTGGCCAAATGCAGAAGGTATCAAACTTTGGAGCTGAATACTGAAGGTTAGAATCACATCTGGGTTGTTTAACATGTTCTTCTTCTTGGGGAATGCCTACTAGATTTGAATCATTCAATGGAATGACAGTATTACTCTAGTGGATCTGCAAGTGTGGATACAGTTGCCCAGTGGGACACACTTCAGTTTTTGGAGTCCTCTGTTGGTGGTTTGAGTCACATCTGATTTGTTTAAAAGCTTCTTTTTGGCAAATGATTGCTCAGTTATTTGAACTGAGTAGAATCACCGTACAACTCCAGTTCAGCAGTATTACATTAAAGAAACTGCAAATGTGGCCTGAGTGGCCCAAAAGAAAAGGCATCAGACTTTTGAGCTGAGTACTATGGGTTTGAACAACATCTGGCTTGGTTGAAAGGTTCTTCTTCTTGTCAGATGCCTCATGACTTATTCTAATTCAACGGAATGACAGTATTTCTCTAATCCTGCAGCATTAGTACAGTCAAGTTGCAACTGGGCTTCTAGTGGCCTAATGGAAAAGGCCTCAGACTGTGCAGCTGGGTGGTGTGGCCTTGAGCCTCTACTAGGTTGTTTGATTGGTTCTTCTTCTTGGGTAGTGGCAATAACATATTTGCAATTCAACTGAATGAGAGTACTACTCTAAAACAGCAGTGCTATTACAGTGAAACCTCATATGTGATTGTAGTGACCTGATGGAAAAGGCATCAGACTTTAGAGCTGAGTACTGTAGGTTGGAATTACAATAGAGTTCTTTAAAAAGTCTTTCTTCTTGGGAAATGCATACTAATGTATTCTAATTCAATGGAATAAAAGTACTACTCTAATACAGCAGTACTACTCCTTGGTGAAAAGTGCGTGGACCCAGTGGCCCAATGGAGTACTTCTTGTCTCTCAAAGTGGTTCTTGTCTTCATCTGCTTGCTTGTGCTGCTTCTGCTACTCCACGTGGGTCTAGTTGCATACTGAAAAGGCATTAGACTGAGCTGAGCACTGTGTGCTGGGTCACATTTGGGCAGACCTATTCTAATGAATCAGAACCAAATTTGTGGGGTATGTGTATGCAGGCCCAGTGGCCTAATGGATAAGGCATCAGCCTTCGGAGCTGAAGATTGTGGGTTCGAGTCCCATCTGGGTCAGTTGCAACTGTATGTTCAACATCTTTTGTGAAATATAAGTCTCCTGAGTTGATGTTGGCTGCTTCCAAAGTGTTTTTCTTCTTCTACATAAAGACATCAGCTTCTTTGACAAATTCATATTGATATATGTTTTTGTTTTTTTTTCAAAAAGAAAAGTTTCCCATTCTACACAGTGATTTCTATTGAACACTCAATCTCATGAATAAGTGTATTACTGCATTACTGTTATCGGTGAAGAACCCTACCAGTGAAATTCGTAAGTTTACGTAGTGGCCAAATGCAGAAGGTATCAAACTTTGGAGCTGAATACTGAAGGTTAGAATCACATCTGGGTTGTTTAACATGTTCTTCTTCTTGGGGAAGGCCTACTAGATTTGAATCATTCAATGGAATGACAGTATTACTCTAGTGGATCTGCAAGTGTGGATCCAGTTGCCCAGTGGCACACACTTCAGTTTTTGGAGTCCTCTGTTGGTGGTTTGAGTCACATCTGATTTGTTTAAAAGCGTCTTTTTGGCAAATGATTGCTCAGTTATTTGAACTGAGTAGAATCACCGTACAACTCCAGTTCAGCAGTATTACAGTAAAGAAACTGCAAATGTGGCCCGAGTGGCCAAAAAGAAAAGGCATCAGACTTTTGAGCTGAGTACTATGGGTTTGAACAACATCTGGCTTGTTTGAAAGGTTCTTCTTCTTGTCAGATGCCCTCATGACTTAATTCTAATTCAACGAATGACAGTATTTCTCTAATCCTGCAGCATTAGTACAGCCAAGTTGCTGCAACTGGGCTTCGGAAGTGGCCTTAATGGAAAGGCCCCAGACTGTGCAGTAGCCAAGTGGTGTGGCCTTGAGCCTCTACTAGGTTGTTTGATTGGTTCTGCTTCTTGGGTAGTGGCAATAACATATTTGCAATTCAACTGAATGAGAGTACTACTCTAAAACAGCAGTACTATTACAGTGAAACCTCATATGTGATTGTAGTGACCTGATGGAAAAGGCATCAGACTTTAGAGCTGAGTACTGTAGGTTGAAATTACAGTAGAGCTCTTTAAAAAGTCTTTCTTCTTGGGAAGAAATGCATACCAATGTATTCTAATTCAAATGGAATAAAAGTACTACTCTAATACAGCAGTACTACCTCTGTGAAAGTGCAAGTGGACCCAGTGGCCCAAATGGAAAGTAATTCTGGTTCAAAGTGGTTCTGTCTTCATCTGGGTTGTTTAAAAGCTGCTTCTTGGCGATCTAATGTGGGTCTAGTTGCATACTGGAAAAGGCATTAGACTTCGGAGCTGAGTACTGTGTGTTTGGGTCACATTTGGGCAGCCCTATTCTAATGAATCAGAACCAAATTTGTGGGGCATGTATATGCAGGCCCAGTGGCCTAATGGATAAGGCATCAGCCTTCGGAGCTGAGGATTGTGGGTTCGAGTCCCATCTGGGTCAGTTGCAACTGTATGTTCAACATGTTTCATGAAATGTAGGTCTCCTGAGTTGATGTTGGCTGCTTCCAAAGTGGTTTTTTTTTTCTTCTTCTTACATAAAGACATCAGCTTTTGACAAATTCATATATTGATATATGTTTTTTTTTTGTTTGTTTTTTTCAAAGAAAAGCCTCATTTCACAGTGGACTTTTATTGAATTAATCCAAGGAATAAGTGTATTACCAGATACTGTTATCGGTGAAGAACTACTAATCTAGTGAACAAATCTGCAAGTTTGGGCGAAGTGGCCAAATGCAGAAGGTATCAAACTTGAGCTGAATACTGGAAGGTTAAATCACATCTGGGTTGTTTAACATGTTCTTCTTCTTGGGGAATGCCTACTAGATTTGAATCATTCAATGGAATGACAGTATTACTCTAGTGGATCTGCAAGTGTGGATCCAGTTTCCCAGTGGCACACACTTCAGTTTTTGGAGTCCTCTGTTGGTGGTTTTGAGCTCAGATCTGGATTTGTTTAAAAGCTTCTTGCAAAATGACGCTCAGTTATTTGAACTGAGTAGAACACCTTACAACCCAGTTCAGCAGTATTACAGTAAAGAAACCGCAAATGTGGCCTGAGCGGCCCAGGCAAAGAAAAGGCATCGACTTTTTGAGCTGAGTACTCATGGGTTTGAAACAACACCTGGCTTGTTTTGTTGTTCTTCTCGTCAGATGCCCTATGACTTATTCTAATTCAACGGAATTGACAGTATTTCTAATCCCCTGCATTAGCACAGTCAAGTTGCAACTGGGCTTCTAGCGCCTAATGGAAAAGGCCTCGTGACTGTGCAGCTGGGGTGGTGTGGCCTTGAGCCTCTACTAGGCTGTTTGATTGGTTCTTCTTCTTTGGGTAGTGGCAATAACATATTTGGTAATTCAACTGAATGAGAGTACTACTCTAAACAGCAGCAGTACTATTACAGTGAAACCCTCATATGTGGGACAGCGGACTCCGATGGAAAAAGCATCAGGACTTAGAGCTGAGTACCTCGTAGGTTGGAATTAAGCAATAGAGTTTTAAAAAAGTCTTTCTCTTCTTGGGAAATGCATACTAATGTATTCTAATTCAAATTTGAATAAAAGTACTACTCTAATACAGCAATGCCTCCCAGGAAAAGTGTGGACCCAGCGGGCCCAAATGGGTACTCTGTCTTCAAAGTGGTTCTTGTCTTCATCTGCTGTTTAAAGCCGCTTCTTAAGGATCTAAATGGGTCTAGCTGCATACTGGAAAAGGCATTAGGACTGAGCTGAGCAATAAAAGTTTCGGGGTCACATTTGGGCAGACTTGGCCCTAATGAATCAGAAACCGCAAATTTGTATGTATATGCAGCCCAGTGGCCTAATGGATAAGGCATCAGCCTTCGGAGCTGAGGATTGTGGCTTCGAGTCCCATCTGGGTCAGTTGCAACTGTATGTTCAACATGTTTCATGAAATGTAGGTCTCCTGAGTTGATGTTGGCTGCTTCCAAAGTGTTTTTTTTTTCTTCTTCTTACATAAAGACATCAGCTTTTGACAAATTCATATATTGATATATGTTTTTTTTTTGTTTGTTTTTTTCAAAGAAAAGCCTCATTTTACACAGTGACTTTTATTGAACACTAATTCAAGTGAATAAGTGTATTACTGTATTACTGTTATCGAGAAGAACTACACTAGTGAAATTCCTGCAGCCATGAGTGGGCCAAAATGCAGAAGGTATCAAACTTTGGAGCTGAATACTGAAGGTTAGAATCACATCTGGGTTGTTTAACATGTTCTTCTTCTTGGGGAATGCCTACTAGATTTGAATCATTCAATGGAATGCCAGTATTACTCTAGTGGATCTGCAAGTGTGGATCCAGTTGCCCAGTGGCACACACTTCAGTTTTTGGAGTCCTCTGTTGGTGGTTTGAGTCACATCTGATTTGTTTAAAAGCTTCTTTTTGGCAAATGATTGCTCAGTTATTTTAACTGAGTAGAATCACCGTACAACTCCAGTTCAGCAGTATTACAGTACAGAAACTGCAAATGTGGCCCGAGAGGCCCAATAGAAAAGGCATCAGACTTTTGAGCTGAGTACTATGGGTTTGGAACATCTGGCTGGTTTGAAAGGTCTTCTTTCCTTGTCAGATGCCTCATGACTTATTCTCCTAATTCAACGAAATGACAGTATTTCAACCTGCAGCATTAGTACAGCTCAAGTTAACTAGCTCTAGTGGCCTAAATGGAAAGGCCCCAGACTCTGCAGTTGGGTGGTGTGGCCTTGGTTTCCACGAAGTTGTTTGATTGGTTCTTCTTCTTGGGTAGTGGCAATAACATATTTTCAATTCAACTGAATGAGAGTACTACTCTAAAACAGCAGTACTATTACAGTGAAACCTCATATGTGATTGTAGTGACCTGATGGAAAAAGCATCAGACTTTAGAGCTGAGTACTGTAGGTTTGAATTACAATAGAGTTCTTTAAAAAGTCTTTCTTCTTGGAAATGCATACTACAATGTATTCTAATTCAATGGGGAATAAAAGCAATAAACTCTACTACAGCAATACTCTGTAGGTAAGGAATCAGTGGCCCAAATGGAGTAAATTCTGTCTTCAAAGTGGGTTCTGTCTTCATCTGCTAAGTTTTTAAAAGCTGCTTCTTGGCGCATCTAATGTGGGTCTAGCTGCATACTGAAAAGGTACGGACTCGGAGCTGAGCACTGTGTGTTTGGGTCACATTTGGGGCAGACCTATTCTCAATGAATCAGGAACTTCAAATTCCCAGGGTATGTGTATGCAGGCCCAGTGGCCTAATGGATAAGGTATCAGCCTTCGGAGCTGGAAGCATTGTGCTGCCCCAGTCCCATCTGGGCCAAGGTAAACTGTATGTTCAACATCTTTCGTGAAATATAAGTCTCCTGAGTTGATGTTGGCTGCTTCCAAAGTGTTTTTTTTTCTTCTTCTTACATAAAGACATCAGCTTTTGACAAATTCATATATTGATATATGTTTTTTTTTGTTTTTTTTTTCAAAGAAAAGCCTCATTTTACACAGTGACTTTTATTGAACACTAATTCAAGTGAATAAGTGTATTACTGTATTACTGTTATCGAGAAGAACTACACTAGTGAAATTGCAAGTTTGGGCGTAGTGGCCAAATGCAGAAGGTATCAAACTTTGGAGCTGAATACTAAAGGTTAGAATCACATCTGGGTTGTTTAACATGTTCTTCTTCTTGGGGAATGCCTACTAGATTTGAATCATTCAATGGAATGACAGTATTACTCTAGTGGATCTGCAAGTGTGGATCCAGTTGCCCAGTGGCACCCACTTCAGTTTTTGGAGTCCTCTGTTGGTGGTTTGAGTCACATCTGATTTGTTTAAAAGCTTCTTTTTGGCAAATGATTGCTCAGTTATTTGAACTGAGTAGAATCACCGTACAACTCCAGTTCAGCAGTATTACAGTAAATAAACTGCAAATGTGGCCCGAGTGGCCCAAAAGAAAAGGCATCAGACTTTTGAGCTGAGTACTATGGGTTTGAACAACATCTGGCTTGTTTGAAAGGTTCTTCTTCTTGTCAGATGC
>VONZ01004259.1:0-11539 GCA_012976165.1 Labeo catla | reverse complement strand
GTCACAGCAGACCTCCCTGAGTCGAGTCAAGTCAAGTCACAGCAGACCTCCCTGAGTCGAGTCAAGTCATGGCAGACCTCCGTGAGTTGAGTCACGGCAGAATCACTGCCACAGAATCAGGCACTGCCATGTCACGGCCCAGGAGGCCAATCATGAACTCTCTGCCTGTCACGTCAAGAAGGCCGGTCCCATACTCCCTTCCTGTCCAGCCACGTTCGAAGGGACTACCTCTGCTCTGCTATGGGGATTCCTGCTCTCCTCTGCTCTGCTATGGATGTCATTTGTTCCACTGTGGGTATCTTTGCTCCTGTCTGCTCTGCTCACCCCGCCATGGCTCCCTGCTCCGCCATGGCTCCAGGCTCCTCAGAATCTAACATGGTGGACTTCTGCTCCAGTGTTCCGCTGTCTGCCACTGTTCCATGGCCCAGGTCCTCCAGTGTTCCACTGTCTGCCACTGCTCCACGATCCAGGCCCACCTCCTCTGCATAGACCTGGCCCTCCGTCCCACCCCCTGTTTTGCCTCTGTTTCCCCACCCTCCTGGACTGTTGTTTCTTGAGTGCCAGGAGTCGCTCCTAGAGGGGGGGGATTCTGTAATGCCACGCCAGCAGAGGGAGTCCCTGTCCATGGACTGACTGTTACCGCTCCCTCTGCTGCTTCTTTGGTTACTTCCTGTTTGGTGGCCATATAAAGAGGGCCATGCCAAACAGGAGGTTGCGGAGTATTGTTTTGCCTGTGTGGACTCTACCAAGTGTTTTCCTTGTTTCTTGCTATTGTTTCCATGTTCATAGTTTTGTTTCGTTGCCATAGTTTGACCTTGTTTAATTGCCTTGTTTATTGTTACTTTGGACTGCTCTCTTGGATTTTGACCTTTTGCATGTTTATTGGATTACGCTTTTGTTTTGCCCTACTGTTTGGAGAGCAACCCTGCCTGTCTGACTAGGGTTTGTTTTAATTTTTAATAAAATTGAAATAAATAAATAAAATAACACAAGCATTTTTTAAAATAAAACAAACATTTAGGGTTTGTCTTCATTTTAAATTAAATGTAAAAAAAAAAAATGTTAAAGGTTTTTTCACAATCTATATTTCCAATAAAATACATTTGAAAATAACAATAATAAAAAAACAAATAATTTGCACCACTTTGTCTCCTTTATGTCTTCTAATCTTAAATGTAATAAAACAACCATTTAAGGTTTATTTTAATTTTAAATTAAATTTAGATACAATTGTACAAATTAATATTTCAATAACATTTAATAAAACAACAACAGAAATGCAGTGTTTGTAGTTTTTGTGACTGTATGTGGGTTACAGCAGAGTCCGGCTTTCACAAGCATTGTAAAGAGCACAAACATGATGAAGAGTGATTTCTGTGCTTCCCACACATGTCTGAACACACGGAATATCAGCGCCATGACATCAGCCATTCCACACGTCACATCACGCCTTACATTATTAGATATGAAGCAGAATGTGATTTCATTTCTGGGTGAACCGTTAAGTCTTATTTTCTGAAAAATGTATCAAAATTAAACCTTTTTTTTATATACAAGAAAATGGTTAAAACAAGAAAAATGAATTTCCCTTTTAATTAAGTTTGTTTTCAGAGCTCACTGGCAAATATTTGTCCTCGTTTTAAGTATAAATTCACTTAATTTTGATTAATTGCTCTGAAAAAAAGACTTTTTATCTTCCGTCATGCGTCTAAAGCAAATCTATGTTGATTTATGAATGTTAAGATATGCAAAAAAAGACAAATACTGATGAAACACATCACTTTCTGCAGTGTAGAGTGGGAAAGTCTCAACATCTGAGAATAAAACAGTGATTAATTACAATCAGGAGAGATTTATACACAGTTCGACCCAAATTAGGAGCTTTATGAATATTCAAATGCCTTCATTACAGGGTGGTAGTTTATGAGCAGATGATAAATCTGCTAAAGTGTGAAAAATGAGAGATTTCTGCTGAGAGAGTTAATAATAAATCAAAGAAATGAATGATTACTGAAGTGAAATTAAACTGTGCGTTATACAGGACTAAAACACCTGATCCCAAACATTACATTCGTTTTATGTTCGCTTGTTTTTCTTTTTTAGATAAATATGTTTATCAAGTACTTTGACTTTAAAGAAATACATATGTGACATATGTTTAGACTTTTCAGCAGATACGTAAAACTTTTGAGTAACGTAAATACGCAGCATAAATGAACATAATAAATGTACGTTACTCTTTTGTCTACGATTTCTAACCTGACAGACCTCAAACACTGAGTTACCAGAGAAACATCTAATATTGTTCGTTAAATTAGTCTGAACTGATCACGCGCTTGCCGCCGGTGTCTTACCTGAGCCGCGCGTGCAGGTTTGCCACAGGCACGCGCAGAGCACCAGCGTCCGCACGAACCGGAGCGGATCCATCTGAGAAACACTTCAGACTGCAGTTGGATCTGAAATCAGACACTTGCTCATTTGGGTCCGTCCATCACCGAGAACTGTTTGCGCGAACCTGTGACAGACTGTGTTAATTTAACTCACGTATAACAATCCACTCATCGTAGCTTATAGCGCCATTTACAAAAGAGTCACTACATTTTTTTAGTTTGTCTGTGAAAATCTCCTCAGAGTCATCAGTCACCGGTTGAACCCTCCTCAGAACTGAGCGCGTTCGCCGCCGCCCCCCTGCGCGTTCACGCCGGCTGGTGTCTGTATGGAGTTTAAAGGCAGTTCTGCGTCTGAAGGCGCGCGCACTCGCGCTTTGTTTTACCTGGGTAGGGTCGCTCTGACTGTAGACAGCGCGTGACCCGCGAGTAAACATTAAACAGCGTCCGGACATTTACGAAATGACACACTTCAGGAGAAAAACAAACCACACAACCATACAGGGAGAAAACAGCGTTCTGATCTGTATTTCTTAGCTACAAACTCCATCATAATGCACAATGTTTCCATCTAACATGTATTTTGAGCTGCAGCTCGTCATATTAATGGAGTGTTTCACTAGTTAGCAGTAAACCGGTTACATCACCTCAATATACTCGTAATTTACGCTGGAACCGCTCCGATTAATTCAAACTTTTGACTTCTATCATTCAGGTCAAACGATTCACTAGCAAATGTAGCTTGTAATGATTTAAAAACAAAACATACACGTAGTGATGGGTGAAACCAAGCTTTGAAACTGTTACTGTTTCGAAGCGCTACAAACCGCGTTTCGTGAATCTTTTGGTTCAAATCGAAACTGGTGAGCGGGTTCGCGAATCTTTTGCGAATCAATTGATTCAAATCATGAGTTTGGTGCGCGGATCGCGAATCATTTTATTCAGATTAAAATTTCAGATTGTGAATCATTTAATCGCAAATCATTTGATTTAAATCGAACTTTAGGGCTTGTTTGTGAACCTTTAGATTCAGAACTTCAGATCGCAAATCATTTGATTTAGACTGGAACTTTGGAACAGGTTCAAAAATCTTTTGATTCAGATTGGAATTTAGGAGCACTGATCGTGAATCATTTGATTTAGATTTGGAGTTTGGTGCGTGGATTGTGAATCATTTGATTCAGATTGGGCTTTTGGAATGCCGATTGTGAATCGTTTGATTAAGATCAAGATTTCGGGGCCTGGATTGCGAATCATACGATTCAGATTGGGCTTTTGGAATGCAGATCATGAATCGTTTGATTAGGATCACAATTTTGGAGCACAGATTTTTTTATTTAGACCAGAACCTTGGAGCGCAGATCACGAATCATGTGATTCAGATCAGGATTCCAGATTGTGAATCATTTGATTTAGATTGGCATTTCAAGCAGGTTTGTGGATGTTTTGATTCAGATAACGATTTCGGGGCCCGGATAGCGAATCATTTGATTCATATCTGGAGTTTGGTGCGTGGATTGTGGATCATTTGATTCAGAACGGGAGCTCGGAGTGTAGATCACAAATCATTTGATTTTGATCTGAAATTTTGTGCATGGAAACGCAAACCCACTTTGAAGTGGGTTCATTAATCTTTTGATTCGGATCAGAATTTCGGGTTGCGGATCGTCAATCATTTGATTCAGGTCGGGACTTCGGAGCACGGATCACATTAAACCATTAAGGCAGTATAGTTATAAAAACAAAACAGAAAAAAACAAAGAAAGAAACAAAGAAAGAAAGAAAGAAAGAATACACAAACACAAATTTGTATTTTATTATAGTTTTATAGTTTTTGTTTTTCTTATAGTAAAAGTGTTTTTTGTTTTGAATCATCAGAGTTTTACTACAAATACCATGTTTAATTTTAATGGTTAGTGTATGGTTAATTCGTGGCTCTCATGGTTTAAATATAGTAACAATTTTTTTTCCCCCCACACAGGATAAATATAGAGATGCCGTTTTCACTGCTTTATGATGAACAGAACATAGGATAGTTTCCATGTACTTGTCTATCAACTTTGAATAAAGAACAGAGAGGTTTAGAGCCAGATTTTTGTTTATGTATGTGAAATAATCTATGTATCTATCTATGTATGACGGCTGATCCGATCAACAGTGTTGTATGATAGACAGATCGTGGCAGACAGACAGACAGTTGTGCACTGGAGTGTGTTTTTGTAGCAGCTCTTTGTGCAGATGCGGCTCTGAGTGTTTGTATGGGGACTGGAAAACTCTGCGCAAACCCACGCGCTGAGGGAATGGAAGGAGTTCGAGCAGATACAAAGCTCTGATTGAGACAAACACAAGCTCTAACTGAGCCTCAGTGAAATGTCAGACTGGCATCGATGATTTTCCACAGCCAGACCCAAACATTCACCGCGGCCCACTTCACGGACCAAAATATCGCCCTCCAAAACATTCGGTGTGCCTCACGGTAAAGAGCGAGAGATGAATTTTCTAACGCAATTAATGGGATGAAATGAATCTTAGGCTGATAGTTGAGGCACTAAGAAAGAAAGAGAATGAGCAGATCCTCAGGTGAGAGAAGATTGTCAATCTGTTCTGACGTAAAAAGACCTTTACTGAGACGAGAAAATGGCAGAGTGGAAATATTAGACCAGAAGCAAGGAATAAAATGACATTTTCATTATTCCTTTCTTCTGCACAGAGAAAAAAAACGCAGAGAATCAGACAGAAACAGCCGAGATCATTCAGGTTCAGGCGCCCTTAAGAACATCAGCTTTACGACGATTAGCGTGACAAAAGCAGCAGAACTCATTGATTTTCAGAGAGAGATGGAGACTGGAGGCGACGTGAGTGACAGCGACCGTTAGCGATGTGACAGAGTTTAACTTCATGCAAATCAGCCGCGGATGCAACCTGATCCTGCAGTGGAGTAATAACACAGAGACCTCACACCACTGATCAGTGTCTGCATGAACGCATGCATAACTGCATCACTCAAATTATCGTTAATTAACACAATAATGCACGGATGCAACATTGCACTGCTTGCTTGCAGGGTAGAGATGATGATGCATTAAAGTGTGAGATCAGCATACCTTCACTTAACAAATGTTGCTTCTGATTTTAATGCAGTGCACAGCATCTGAAATAGATCACACCATTGATGATTCCTGAGAAGTTAAAGTACTGTAAATATGCTACAAAACTGCATGCTCGCAAGAAATGCATGTGTGGAGTAAGAACATAGAAGGTACCTGAAATGTTTCAAACATACAAGCACAGTTCAGTTACATGATAAAGTTCTATCACTCTATATCTCTATATATACAACGATTTCTCAAAAATGTAAGATTGTCTTCAGTCGTATGAGATGACTGGATGCTTTTAACTATTTCCTATTGATCTGTCAGCAACTGAATGTTTAATGTTTTCATCTAACATGTATTTTGAGCTGCAGCTCGTCATATTAATGGAGTGTTTCACTAGTTAGCAGTAAACCGGTTACCTCACCTCAATATGGAGTAGATTTGTGTTGGATGTTATCTTTGGAATGGAAATATGGACATTATATTTGTAAACATCATACGTGTTTTGCTTATTTCAGTTAATGTCATAATGTTCATTTTGGGACTTCAGTGCTGTTTCGCGAATCATTTGATTCATTTCGGGACTTCGCAGTGCGAATCGCGAATCGTTCGTCGGGACTTTGGTGCAGTTTTTAAACTGATTCACAAATGTTACCAGACTAAAGTCTTTCTTAGGAAATATAAGTCTGACATTGAAGTGATGCCATTTTTTGGCATTCTTCTGAAGAAGACTTCGTTCATTTATTTTGGCAATGTACCCACACAGAGAAATTTTCGAATCGTGAATCATTTGATTAATTTCGGGACTTCAGTGCTGTTTTGCGAATCATCTGAATCATTTCGGGACGTCGAAACGCAAATCGCGAATCATTTGATTCATTTCGGGACTTTCGTCCGTTTCGCGAATCATTTAATTCATTTCGGGACTTCGGAGCGCTGATTGCAAATCAGATTCAGATCGGAACTTAGGTGCGGTTCACGAATCATTTGAATCTTTTCGGGGCATCGGAGCACAAATCGCGAATCGTTTGATTCATTTCGGGACTTTGGGACGGTTCGCGAATCATTTGATTCATTTCGGGACTTTGGTGCGGTTCGCGAATCATTTAATTCATTTCGGGACTTCGGAGCGCTGATTGCGAATCATTTGATTCAGATCGGACCTTCGGTGCGGTTCGCGAATTATTTGAATCTTTTCGGGACTTCGGAGCGCAAATCGCGATTCATTTGATCAGGCCCGGTTCTACGGGGTGCTTGAGGGTGCTAAGCACCCCCAAACAAAAGCAAAAGCACCCTCAGATAAAATTATTAATAGCGTATTAATTTTTAAATTAATGAACACGCAGACAGATGCACACACATACATAAATTCGCCAAATTAATACGTACACACAAGCTTATAAATAATTATCTTATTTTTATCTTTATCTTATTCTTATTTTAGCTGAATTGTTAAAAGCGCACCTCTGGTCATGTGACACGAACCAACCAATCAGCTTCATCCTTTATAGAAACAACATTGAAAACTCAGCCAAGACGGTGAAACAGCTGATCATAGCTGTACAGGGATAGACATTTTTAAAATACATTTTGTAGCAGGGCAGTGCTAGAAAGCCATTTATCATTTGCTGAAACTAACTTGTCTTCATGGAGAGCGTAGGCCATGGTTGCCTAGTAACGACAGACGCCATGGGAGCGTAACTTAGCGCTTTGGAAAGAACGCGTTTTTAGGCGCGACATGTGAACTGCTCCTAGATGAGCATGCAGTAATAACCTTCACAGTGTATTCTTGATGTTAGATGGCATTTGTTGAAACTACAATTACGATACTAGTGTAGACGATTTATATTACTCAGTCCTATTTGGTGGTACCGTTTTCATACAGTTCCATGCATATTTTTTGTGAGCACCCTCACAATTTTCAGAAGCACCCTCAGTGATTTGGTTCTGGAACCGGGCCTGCATTTGATTCATTTCGGGACTTGTGTGGTTCGCGAATCATTTGAATCATTTTGGGACTTCGGAACGCAAATCGCGAATCGTTTGATTCATTTCGGGACTTTGGTGCAGTTCGCGAATCATTTAATTAATTTCGGGACTTCGGAGCGCTAATCGCAAATCATTTGATTCATTTCGGGACTTGTGTGGTTCGCGAATCATTTGAATCATTTTGGGACTTCGGAACGCAAATCGCGAATCGTTTGATTCGTTTCGGGACTTTGGTGCGGTTTGCGAATTATTTAATTCATTTCGGGACTTCGGAGCGTTGATTGCGAATCATCTGAATTTAGATCGGAACTTCGGTGCAGTTCGCGAATCATTTGAATCTTTTCGGGACTTCGGAGCGCGAATCGCGAATCATTTGATTCAGATCCGGACTCCGGTTTTTTTTTTTGTTTTTTTTATGCCCTTTTTTTATTATTAAACAATATGTTAGATACAGATAATTACATACATACACAAAAAGGCTATACATCTTATGAGGACACAGAGGATTAATAAAGAAATACAGTTTTCATTGCTTTTGAATTAACAGAATTTTGTAAAGTGTCCATATACTTGTCTAAGGCAACTCTGAATTTCCTGCATCTTCTTTAAAAATTGAAATAAAATTGGACAAACATTATAAATTCTGACTAAAATGTTTCTGTATGCACTGCCAAATACAGTCTGATTGATAGCAACTACTATTAGCAGAAAATGACATGAAGGGTCAGTGCTGGTTTCCAAAATACTACCATTAAGATTATACTTAAACAGCTCAAGTAGAATATTGGGACTCGTGTGACAGCCATATCTCACTGCCCCACTTTTACCTCTAACATTTATAGAGTGACTAGAATAATAGATAGAATGACTTTCCTGGAGAAAACAAAAATAAAAGCCTTCCTTTTAACTTTTTAAACCCCTGGCATTTAAAGAAAATAGAGACAAAGACATGAAAATGAAACAAGAGACTAATGCCTGAAAAACTAGCATAAGATATAAATTGGAACATAATAAACTTCACTAGAATAACACAAAAAACGATAGTATGACTGTCTCTGCAAAACAAGGAATATAATGAGTATAAGGGCTTGAGTAAAAGCTTTTTTCGTTTTTTTTTCTTTCTCCCCCCTTTTGTCCGCTCTTTTTCACATTTGTTTTCCTTTTGGTCATTCAGATTATATATCTTCTTCAAAACGAGCATTCAGTCTCATTGACAGCAAAGGATGGATTCAAAAGTACATATTCCAAATTTATGACCAATGCAATTCCTCCCAAAAAAGTAGAAAATATAGTAACAGATCTAGCATGTAAAATATCACCAAATAGGTAGCGGTACTTTAAATCTTAGTGCTCCAGATTCTATTTATATTTATCTGAATACAACACAGTCTACAGTCTGTCCATCCTGTCTGAAATGAGGCGAAAAAAAAACCCATGAAACAGTTCGTGCTTCTCCGTTTCGTGGGTATCAAAAAAAGTCATTTGGTGCGTGGAAATTTCGCCGAGGATGCCACAGCATCATTCAGCCTACAGATCTTTGGCAGAGATTCTTTTACCATCAATATAAGCGAAGGGGCCTCTGAAGCTGCTCTCTTCCCCTCCTTCCTCGCTTGCTCGACAAGAGGCCAGAGCTGGTTCCGGGCGTCTTTGGTGCTTTGCGTCAGGTCTTCGAAAATCCTGATTTTCCTTTCTTTGAGGACGGCGGCGGTTCTGGCATCCCTCCAGATCTGATCTCGGACGTTGCGTGAAAGAAACTGCACGATGATTCTTGGGCTCGAGCGAGCTCCTTCAGAGCGCGGACCCAGTCTATGGGCGACATCAAGCGTGTAGATGAGCTGATCTGCTATCACAGGAGAAACTTTACTGAACAGATCGATGAGAATCTTCCGGACATGGATCTTCTCCTCGCTGCTCCTGAATACCGGACACTCGTAGATTCCACCTCCTCTTGTAAGAATCCAGTTCGTCACATTTGTCACGCAGCGCACGGTTCTCCTTTTCCAGAGATTCCACCTTGTTCTGTAACGAGTTCACCTTGTCTGTCATCTCTTCTACTTGATTGTTCATAAACTCAAGCGCCTCAATCACACTGTTCAACGAACTCCTGTTATTTTTTACTGTTGTCTCGATGGATTGCATGCGAGTCAGACATTCCACTTGCATGTTTTCAACTCGCTCCAAAACTTCCAACAGGTGCGAATTGGAGACCGCCTGATTGTTCGACGCCACTCTGTCGACCATTTTCGATTTTTTGGAAGGCGGTTTAGGAGTTTCAGGCAGGGGGATTTTCGATCCAGATGTATTAGCAGCGTCACTCCCCTTAAACGCCGCATTAGGAGATTTCCTCGCGTACGAATGCATGGCTTCTCGAACACGCTTATCTTCTTGCATCGCGCTTGTTGAAAAGTTAAAAACGTTAGAAAGACAAAAGAACGGAAAAAACTACTCAGACCAGTAATTATGTTATTATTATATTCCTTTTTACATGTCAAGTTACTTAGGCCTATCAACTACAAAAAAAAAATGCAGAGCTTCAGCACATTCTTGTTACTCGGTCGCCATCTTGGCCCGGACACAGATGCCGAGCTTCGGTGTGGTTCGCGAATCATTTAATTCATTTCGGGACTTCGGAGCACAAATCGCGATTCATTTGATTCAGATCGGGACTTAGGAGCGCGAATTGCAAATCATTTGATTTAGATAAGGACTTCGGTGCGGTTCGTGAATCATTTCATTTAAAAAGACAAGAGAGAAAAAAAGAAAGAAAGAAAGCACACAAATACAAATCCCTAAAGAAAATTAACAATGGTTTTATTATAGTTAAAGTGTCATGTTGCTGATCAAGGACCAGCTTAAACCAGCATCAAAACCTACCTACCAGCATATGCTGTTTTTGTCAACAGGGTAGTAACCATGTTTTTTTTGTTTGTTTGTTTGTTTTGGATAACCACAGTTTTACTACAAATACCATGATTAAACTATGGTTCAGGTGTGTTTGATTAGGGTTGGAGCTAAACTCTGTAGGACAGTGGCCCTCCAGGACCGAAGTTGCCCATCCCTGCCTAAAGAGGACACATAGTATCAATATAGAGATGCAGTTTTCAGTGCTTCAGGATGAACAGAGCTTTGAATTCCCATGTCTCTGTGTGGTTCATTGGCAAATGAATGAATCTTCTGCAGAAGAGACAAAAACAGCAACTCACTTCAATGTCTGACTTCCATCCATAAGCTATCAGTGAAATGTGGATGAGCTCAGGAATCTGTTGTTTGATCTCTTCATATTTAAAGAGGGGGCTATAGTTTCATTAATTGTTCTGTGTCTGAAGCTCAGGGTTTGTTAGTGAACACCGATGAGTCAGTGAGACTCGGTGATGAAGATGTGGCCGATCTGTGACTGATTCCGGTGTGTGGATCATGATGAACAACCACTGCAGTGCAGAAGTTCATAAACACACACAGATCTCACAAATCAGCATCTACACACGCCCCAAACCCTGACAAACGGCCGACGGCAGCGAGGCGTTAATCACGCGCCAGAGGAACGCATTAAAGAGCCGAGCGCTCGACTCTAATCAGAATTCCGGCCGCCGCCGAGCCGCAATTTTCCAGCTGAAGAGAGTCGAGCGGCGATAAGAGCTCGCGGCGGGTCGCACGATAAGAGACGGAGCGGTGCATTATGGGATGAGAGCGACAGTGTGGAGGGTCAATTAGATCATCGGCGCTCGCGGTGGGCGGACGGGAAGATCGACTCTAGCGCTCGTTTGGGCCTGAGAAGGTTTGAGATAATTAACGCTACAGACTGTCACACACACTCGAACAGCAGCAGCAGCAGAATACAGCTCATTCACATTTGTTTAAACATGTGATTTGTCTCTGAATCGGGTCACATGATGGCAGTGTAACAGAGCTGTGAGCCGCTTCATGTTGAGGTCAGTACATAAGGTGTTTGTCTCCATGTTCAGTGAAGATCAGGAGTGTCAGGTCAAGTGGACGTCATCACACGGGTCCATGATGAAGATGAGCTCACGCACAATAGCTCCTCATCGTCAGTGAATGAGAGACGGTAAT
>VONZ01004258.1:0-11540 GCA_012976165.1 Labeo catla | reverse complement strand
AAGTGGACACAGGGGGAGCCAGTCAGCAAACATTTACCCCAACTTGATAGCACTTTCTGCTTTGGTTGAAAAGAAAGATGCTAAAGTTAGAGTAGACCTCCGCTGGTTTGCAGTCCAGAGGGCAAGCAAATGAAAAAAAGTGGGTATAGAGGAGGATGCAAATCGTTTCAGCATTCAAAAATTACATGTAGGGACGGGAGTTATACTGGTGCAAAAATGTTTAATATAAGGAAAAATGTGGAGTCTTCCCTGCAGATCACTTCCTCATTAAAACTACCCCAAAGAGAAGCACTTATGAACAGGACCAATCAATGCTCCCATTTGAAGTAATCTTAATGTGTCGAATACTGTGATTAAATGAGCGATGCATGTAGAACTCAGCATAGCAACTGCCTCTTGAAGCACTGGTCACTTGAAACTACCCCAACAAATAGCACTTACCCAATACAACAGACAAGTCAGTGCCATTGTGAGGGTACCGATGGTGACGGTAGCAGCAGTTGAAAATCTTGTCCATTTTGAAAACTGAAGGTCTGTAGCATCAGAGGAGGTCATTTGCAGTCAGATACACTAAGAGCATGCTGCCTGTTGCCAGGATGGGCTGAACTGAGCATCTTGGTTTACTGCACCCATTATAAGCGTGTCCATGCCCCTTTGGCTTTGCTGTGGTCGTTGGCACATGGGTATTTGTGAAAGGCCGTTAAGCTTTGATTGCTGCGTTAATATCTTTGGAACGCCTGTGCGTTCAGGAGCAAGGATGGGCTTTTCACACATTTAAAGCATTTCATGCAAATGTGACTCTTTTCAGGGTTTCTGAATGTAGAAAAACTAGAGTCCCTTTAGAAAGGAGCAAAACTTAAGGTAAAACAGCACCCTCTAGTTTTTACAATGGGTATGCCGCAGCAGTGATGGCAATGGGAGAACTCCATGATGATAAAACACCAACAAGACTGCCCCAAAGAGAAGCACTTATTCTTACATAGAATCACAAATGCTTCTCTTTGTAGTCATCTAGAGGGTCTCCTTCAAACGAAACAGAACTGACTAAAGTCAAGTGGACACAGGGGGAGCCAGTCAGCAAACATTTACCCCAACTTGATAGCACTTTCTGCTTTGGTTGAAAAGAAAGATGCTAAAGTTAGAGTAGACATCCGCTGGTTTGCAGTCCAAAGGGCAAGGAAATGAAAAAAAGTGGGTATAGAGGAGGATGCAAAATAGTGGCCAAATGTGGCCCTGTCGTTTTAGCATTAAAAAATTACATGTTGGGACGGGAGTTATACTGGTGCAAAAATGTTCAATATAAGGAAAATCGTGGAGTCTTGCCTGCAGATCACTTCCTCATTAAAACTACCCCAAAGAGAAGCACTTATGAACAGGACTAAACAATGCTCCCATTTGAAGAAATCTTAATGTGTCGAATACTGTGATTAAATGAGCGATGCATGTAGAACTCAGCATAGCAACTGCCTCTTGAAGCACTGGTCACTTGAAACTACCCCAACAAATAGCACTTACCCAATACAACAGACAAGTCAGTGCCATTGTGAGGGTACCGATGGTGATGGTGACGGTAGCAGCAGTTGAAAATCTTGTCCATTTTGAAAACTGAAGGTCTGTAGCATCAGAGGAGGTCATTTGCAGTCAGATACACCAAGAGCATGCTGCCTGTTGCCAGGATGGGCTGAACTGAGCATCTTGGTTTACTGCACCCATTATAAGCGTGTCCATGCCCCTTTGGCTTTGCTGTGGTCGTTGGCACATGGGTATTTGTGAAAGGCCGTTAAGCTTTGATAGCTGTGTTAATATCTTTGGAACGCCTGTGCGTTCAGGAGCAAGGATGGGCTTTTCACACATTTAAAGCATGTCATGCAAATGTGATAATTTTCAGGGTTTCTGAATGTAGAAAAACTAGAGTCCTTTTAGAAAGGACGGAATCACACACGGGACAAAAACAAAGAGTGCTAGACCAAAACTTAGGGTAAAACAGCACCCTCTAGTTTCTACAATGGGTATGCCGCAGCAGTGATGGCAATGGGAGAACTCCATGATGATAAAACACCAACAAGACTGCCCCAAAGAGAAGCACTTATTCTTACATAGAATCACAAATGCTTCTCTTTTAGTCATCTAGAGGGTCTCCTTCAAACGAAACAGAACTGAATAAAGTCAAGTGGACACAGGGGGAGCCAGTCAGCAAACATTTACCCCAACTTGATAGCACTTTCTGCTTTGGTTGAAAAGAAAGATGCTAAAGTTAGAGTAGACATCCACTGGTTTGCAGTCCAGAGGGCAAGCAAATGAAAAAAAGTGGGTATAGAGGAGGATGCAAATCGTTTCAGCATTCAAAAATTACATGTAGGGACGGGAGTTATACTGGTGCAAAAATGTTTAATATAAGGAAAAATGTGGAGTCTTGCCTGCAGATCACTTCCTCATTAAAACTACCCCAATGAGAAGCACTTATGAACAGGACCAATCAATGCTCCCATTTGAAGTAATCTTAATGTGTCGAATACTGTGATTAAATGAGCGATGCATGTAGAACTCAGCGTAGCAACTGCCTCTTGAAGCACTGGTCACTTGAAACTACCCCAACAAATAGCACTTAGCCAATACAACAGACAAGTCAGTGCCATTGTGAGGGTACAGATGGTGACGATAGCAGCAGTTGAAAATCTTGTCCATTTTGAAAACTGAAGCTCTGTAGCATCAGAGGAGGTCATTTGCAGTCAGATACACCAAGAGCATGCTGCCTGTTGCCAGGATGGGCTGAAATGAGCATCTTGGTTTACAGCACCCATTATAAGCGTGTCCATGCCCCTTTGGCTTTGCTGTGGTCGTTGGCACATGGGTATTTTTGAAAGGCCGTTAAGCTTTGATTGCTGTGTTAATATCTTTGGAACGCCTGTGCGTTCAGGAGCAAGGATGGGCTTTTCACACATTTAAAGCATGTCATGCAAATGTGACTATTTTCAGGGTTTCTGAATGTAGAAAAACTAGAGTCCTTTTAGAAAGGACCAAATCACACATGGCACAAAAACAAAGAGTGCTTGACCAAAACTTGGGGTAAAACAGCACCCTCTAGTTTTTACAATGGGTATGCCGCAGCAGTGATGGCAATGGGAGAACTCCATGATGATAAAACACCAAGAAGACTGCCCCATAGAGAAGCACTTATTCTTACATAGAATCACAAATGCTTCTCTTTGTAGTCATCTAGAGGGTCTCCTTCAAACGAAACAGAACTGAATAAAGTCAAGTGGACACAGGGGGAGCCAGTCAGCAAACATTTACCCCAACTTGACAGCACTTTCTGCTTTGGTTGTAAAGAAAGATGCTAAAGTTAGAGTAGAGATCCGCTGGTTTGCAGTCCAGAGGGCAAGGAAATGAAAAAAAGTGGGTATAGAGGAGGAAGCAAAATAGTGGCCAAATGTGGCCCTATCGTTTTAGCATTACAAAATTACATGTTGGGACGGGAGTTATACTGGTGCAAAAATGTTCAATATAAGGAAAAACGTGAAGTCTTGCCTGCAGATCACTTCCTCATTAAAACTACCCCAAAGAGAAGCACTTATGAACAGGACCAAACAATGCTCCCATTTGAAGAAATCTTAATGTGTCGAATACTGTGATTAAATGAGCGATGCATGTAGAACTCAGCATAGCAACTGCCTCTTGAAGCACTGGTCCCTTGAAACTACCCCAACAAATAGCACTTACCCAATACAACAGACAAGTCAGTGCCATTGTGAGGGTACCGATGGTGACGGTAGCAGCAGTTGAAAATCTTGTCCATTTTGAAAACTGAAGGTCTGTAGCATCAGAGGAGGTCATTTGCAGTCAGATACACCAAGAGCATGCTGCCTGTTGCCAGGATGGGCTGAACTGAGCATCTTGGTTTACTGCACCCATTATAAGCGTGTACATGCCCCTTTGGCTTTGCTGTGGTCGTTGGCACATGGGTATTTGCGAAAGGCCGTTAAGCTTTGATTGCTGCGTTAATATCTTTGGAACGCCTGTGCGTTCAGGAGCAAGGATCGGCTTTTCACACATTTAAAGCATGTCATGCAAATGTGACTCTTTTCAGGGTTTCTGAATGTAGAAAAACTAGAGTCCTTTTAGAAAGGACCAAAACTTAGGGTAAAACAGCACCCTCTAGTTTTTACAATGGGTATGCCGCAGCAGTGATGGCAATGGGAGAACTCCATGATGATAAAACACCAACAAGACTGCCCCATAGAGAAGCACTTATTCTTACATAGAATCACAAATGCTTCTCTTTGTAGTCATCTAGAGGGTCTCCTTCAAACGAAACAGAACTGAATAAAGTCAAGTGGACACAGGGGGAGCCAGTCAGCAAACATTTACCCCAGCTTGATAGCACTTTCTGCTTTGGTTGAAAAGAAAGATGCTAAAGTTAGAGTAGACATCCGCTGGTTTGCAGTCCAGAGGGCAAGCAAATGAAAAAAAAGTGGGTATAGAGGAGGATGCAAATCGTTTCAGCATTCAAAAATTACATGTAGGGACGGGAGTTATACTGGTGCAAAAATGTTTAATATGAGGAAAAACGTGGAGTCTTGCCTGCAGATCACTTCCTCATTAAAACTACCCCAAAGAGAAGCACTTATGAACAGGACCAATCAATGCTCCCATTTGAAGTAATCTTAATGTGTCGAATACTGTGATTAAATGAGCGATGCATGTAGAACTCAGCGTAGCAACTGCCTCTTGAAGCACTGGTCACTTGAAACTACCCCAACAAATAGCACTTAGCCAATACAACAGACAAGTCAGTGCCATTGTGAGGGTACAGATGGTGACGATAGCAGCAGTTGAAAATCTTGTCCATTTTGAAAACTGAAGCTCTGTAGCATCAGAGGAGGTCATTTGCAGTCAGATACACCAAGAGCATGCTGCCTGTTGCCAGGATGGGCTGAAATGAGCATCTTGGTTTACAGCACCCATTATAAGCGTGTCCATGCCCCTTTGGCTTTGCTGTGGTCGTTGGCACATGGGTATTTTTGAAAGGCCGTTAAGCTTTGATTGCTGTGTTAATATCTTTGGAACGCCTGTGCGTTCAGGAGCAAGGATGGGCTTTTCACACATTTAAAGCATGTCATGCAAATGTGACTATTTTCAGGGTTTCTGAATGTAGAAAAACTAGAGTCCTTTTAGAAAGGACGGAATCACACACGGGACAAAAACAAAGAGTGCTAGCCCAAAACTTAGGGTAAAACAGCACCCTCTAGTTTTTACAATGGGTATGCCGCAGCAGTGATGGCAATGGGAGAACTCCATGATGATAAAACAGCAACAAGACTGCCCCAAAGAGAAGCACTTATTCTTACATAGAATCACAAATGCTTCTCTTTGTAGTCATCTAGAGGGTCTCCTTCAAACGAAACAGAACTGAATAAAGTCAGGTGGACACAGGGGGAGCCAGTCAGCAAACATTTACCCCAACTTGATAGCACTTTCTGCTTTGGTTGAAAAGAAAGATGCTAAAGTTAGAGTAGACATCCGCTGGTTTGCAGTCCAAAGGGCAAGGAAATGGAAAAAAAGTGGGTATAGAGGAGGATGCAAATCGTTTCAGCATTCAAAAATTACATGTAGGGACGGGAGTTATACTGGTGCAAAAATGTTTAATATAAGGAAAAACGTGGAGCCTTGCCTGCAGATCACTTCCTCATTAAAACTACCCCAAAGAGAAGCACTTACGAACAGGACCAATCAATGCTCCCATTTGAAGTAATCTTAATGTGTCGAATACTGTGATTAAATGAGCGATGCATGTAGAACTCAGCATAGCAACTGCCTCTTGAAGCACTGGTCACTTGAAACTACCCCAACAAATAGCACTTACCCAATACAACCGACAAGTCAGTGCCATTGTGAGGGTACCGATGGTGACGGTAGCAGCAGTTGAAAATCTTGTCCATTTTGAAACCAGAAGGTCTGTAGCATCAGAGGGAGGTCATTTTGCAGTCAGATAATTCAAGAGCATGCTGCCTGCTGCCAGGATGGGCTTCGAACTGAGCATCTTGGCTCTTACTGCACCCATTATGCGTCCATGCCCTTGGCTTTGCTGTGGTCGTTGGCACATGGGTATTTTGTGAAAGGTCATAAGCTTTTGATTGCCGCGTTATTATCTTTGAACGCCTGCGCTGCTCAGGAGCAAAGGATGGGCTTCACAATAATACTTGCTACGTCACGCAAATGTGACTATTTTCAGGGTTTCTGAATGTAGAAAAACTAGAGTCCTTTTAGAAAGGACCAAATCACACATGGCACAAAAACAAAGAGTGCTTGACCAAAACCTGGGGTAAAACAGCACCCTCTAGTTTTTACAATGGGTATGCCGCAGCAGTGATGGCAATGCGAGAACTCCATGATGATAAAACACCAACAAGACTGCCCCAAAGAGAAGCACTTATTCTTACATAGAATCACAAATGCTTCTCTTTGTAGTCATCTAGAGGGTCTCCTTCAAACGAAACAGAACTGAATAAAGTCAAGTGGACACGGGGGAGCCAGTCAGCAAACATTTACCCCAACTTGATAGCACTTTCTTGTTTGGTTGAAAAGAAAGATGCTAAAGTTAGAGTAGACATCCGCTGGTTTGCAGTCCAGAGGGCAAGGAAATGAAAAAAAGTGGGTATAGAGGAGGATGCAAAATAGTGGCCAAATGTGGCCCTATCGTTTTAGCATTACAAAATTACATGTTGGGACGGGAGTTATACTGGCAAAATGTTCAATATAAGGGAAAACGTGGAGTCTTCTTGCCTGCAGATCACTTCATTAAACTAAATTCCCCAAAGAGAAGCACTTAATGAACAGGGACCAAACAATGCTCCCATTTGAAGAAATCTTAATGTGTCGAATACTGTGATTAAATGAGCGATGCATGTAGAACTCAGCGTAGCAACTGCCTCTTGAAGCACTGGTCACTTGAAACTACCCCAACAAATAGCACTTACCGAATACAACAGACAAGGCAGTGCCATTGTGAGGGTACCGATGGTGACGATAGCAGCAGTTGAAAATCTTGTCCATTTTGAAAACTGAAGCTCTGTAGCATCAGAGGAGGTCATTTGCAGTCAGATACACAAAGAGCATGCTGCCTGTTGCCAGGATGGGCTGAAATGAGCATCTTGGTTTACAGCACCCATTATACGCGTGTCCATGCCCCTTTGGCTTTGCTGTGGTCGTTGGCACATGGGTATTTGTGAAAGGCCGTTAAGCTTTGATTGCTGTGTTAATATCTTTGGAACGCCTGTGCGTTCAGGAGCAAGGATGGGCTTTTCACACATTTAAAGCATGTCATGCAAATGTGACTATTTTCAGGGTTTCTGAATGTAGAAAAACTAGAGTCCTTTTAGAAAGGACGGAATCACACACGGGACAAAAACAAAGAGTGCTGGACCAAAACTTAGGGTAAAACAGCACCGTCTAGTTTTTACAATGGGTATGCCGCAGCAGGGATGGCAATGGGAGAACTCCATGATGATAAAACACCAACAAGACTGCCCCAAAGAGAAGCACTTATTCTTACATAGAATCAAAAATGCTTCTCTTTGTAGTCATCTAGAGGGTCTCCTTCTAATGAAACAGAACTGAATTAAGTCAAGTGGACACAGGGGGAGCCAGTCAGCAAACATTTACCCCAACTTGATAGCACTTTCTGCTTTGGTTGAAAAGAAAGATGCTAAAGTTAGAGTAGACATCCGCTGGTTTGCAGTCCAAAGGGCAAGGAAATGAAAAAAAGTGGGTATAGAGGAGGATGCAAAATAGTGGCCAAATGTGGCCCTATCGTTTTAGCATTAAAAAATTACATGTTGGGACGGGAGTTATACTGGTGCAAAAATTTTCAATATAAGGAAAAACGTGGAGTCTTGCCTGCAGATCACTTCCTCATTAAAACTACCCCAAAGAGAAGCACTTATGAACAGGACTAAACAATGCTCCCATTTGAAGAAATCTTAATGTGTCGAATACTGTGATTAAATGAGCGATGCATGTAGAACTCAGCATAGCAACTGCCTCTTGAAGCACTGGTCACTTGAAACTACCCCAACAAATAGCACTTACCCAATACAACAGACAAGTCAGTGCCATTGTGAGGGTACCGATGGTGACGGTAGCAGCAGTTGAAAATCTTGTCCATTTTGAAAACTGAAGGTCTGTAGCATCAGAGGAGGTCATTTGCAGTCAGATACACCAAGAGCATGCTGCCTGTTGCCAGGATGGGCTGAACTAAGCATCTTGGTTTACTGCACCCATTATAAGCGTGTCCATGCCCCTTTGGCTTTGCTGTGGTCGTTGGCACATGGGTATTTGTGAAAGGCCGTTAAGCTTTGATTGCTGCGTTAAAATCTTTGGAACGCCTGTGCGTTCAGGAGCAAGGATGGGCTTTTCACACATTTAAAGCATGTCATGCAAATGTGACTATTTTCAGGGTTTCTGAATGTAGAAAAACTAGAGTACTTTTAGAAAGGACCAAAACTTAGGGTAAAACAGCACCCTCTAGTTTTTACAATGGGTATGCCGCAGCAGTGATGGCAATGGGAGAACTCCATGATGATAAAACACCAACAAGACTGCCCCAAAGAGAAGCACTTATTCTTACATAGAATCACAAATGCTTCTCTTTGTAGTCATCTAGAGTGTCTCCTTCAAACGAAACAGAACTGAATAAAGTCAAGTGGACACAGGGGGAGCCAGTCAGCAAACATTTACCCCAACTTGATAGCACTTTCTGCTTTGGTTGAAAAGAAAGATGCTAAAGTTAGAGTAGACATCCGCTGGTTTGCAGGCCAGAGGGCAAGCAAATGAAAAAAAGTGGGTATAGAGGAGGATGCAAATCGTTTCAGCATTCAAAAATTACATGTAGGGACGGGAGTTATACTGGTGCAAAAATGTTTAATATAAGGAAAAATGTGGAGTCTTGCCTGCAGATCACTTCCTCATTAAAACTACCCCAAAGAGAAGCACTTATGAACAGGACCAGTCAATGCTCCCATTTGAAGTAATCTTAATGTGTCGAATACTGTGATTAAATGAGCGATGCATGTAGAACTCAGCGTAGCAACTGCCTCTTGAAGCACTGGTCACTTGAAACTACCCCAACAAATAACAGTACCCTACCGCACAAATAGACAAGTCAGCGCCATTGTGAGGGTACCGGATGGTGACGAGAGAGCAGTTGAAAATCTTGTCCATTTGGAAACTGGAAGCTCTGTAGCATCAGAGAGGTCATTTGGTAGCCGATACACCAAGATACGCTGCCTGTCAGTTGTGGATGTGGCTGAACATCTTGGTTTTGCCAGCACGATTATAATGGTCCATGCCCCTTTGGCTTCGCCGGTTTGGCATTACGGGTATTTGTGAAAGGTCGCGTTTTGATTTCGTGTTATTGACCTTTGGAACGCCTGGTGCTGCTCAGGGAGCAGTGATGGGCTTTTCACACGGCGTACGTCATGCAAATGTGACTATTTTCAAAGTTTTGGAATGTAGAAAAACTAGAGTCCTTTTTAGAAAGGACCAAAAACTTAGGGTAAAACAGCACCCCTAGTTTTAAGAATGGGTGGCTGCAGTAGTGATGGCAATGGGAGAACTCCATGATGATAAAAACACCAACAAGATCCGGCCCCCAAAGAGAAGCACTGCATCTACATAGGAATCACAAAATGCTTCTCTCTTTGTAGTCATCTAGAGGGTCTCCCTTCAAACTAAACAGAACTAAATAAAGTCAAGGGACACAGGGGGAGCCAGTCAGCAAACATTTACCCCAACTTGATAGCACTTTCTACTTTGGTTGAAAAGAAAGATGCTAAAGTTAGAGTAGACATCCGCTGGTTTGCAGTCCAAAGGGCAAGGAAATGAAAAAAAGTGGGTATAGAGGAGGATGCAAAATAGTGGCCAAATGTGGCCCTATCGTTTTAGCATTAAAAAATTACATATTGGGACGGGAGTTATACTGGTGCAAAAATGTTCAATATAAGGAAAAACGTGGAGTCTTGCCTGCAGATCACTTCCTCATTAAAACTACCCCAAAGAGAAGCACTTATGAACAGGACCAAACAATGCTCCCCTTTGAAGAAATCTTAATGTGTCGAATACTGTGATTAAATGAGCAATGCATGTAGAACTCAGCATAGCAACTGCCTCTTGAAGCACTGGTCACTTGAAACTACCCCAACAAATAGCACTTACCCAATACAACAGACAAGTCAGTGCCATTGTGAGGGTACCGATGGTGACGGTAGCAGCAGTTGAAAATCTTGTCCATTTTGAAAACTGAAGGTCTGTAGCATCAGAGGAGGTCATTTGCAGTCGTCAGATACACCAAGAGCATGCTGCCTGTTGCCAGGATGGGCTGCACTGAGCATCTTGGTTTACTGCACCCATTATAAGCGTGTCCATGCCCCTTTGGCTTTGCTGTGGTCGTTGGCACATGGGTATTTGTGAAAGGCCGTTAAGCTTTGATTGATGCGTTAATATCTTTGGAACGCCTGTGCGTTCAGGAGCAAGGATGGGCTTTTCACACATTTAAAGCATGTCATGCAAATGTGACTCTTTTCAGGGTTTCTGAATGTAGAAAAACTAGAGTCCTTTTAGAAAGGGCGGAATCACACACGGGACAAAAACAAAGAGTGCTAGACCAAAACTTAGGGTAAAACAGCACCCTCTAGTTTTTACAATGGGTATGCCGCAGCAGTGATGGCAATGGGAGAACTCCATGATGATAAAACACCAACAAGACTGCCCCAAAGAGAAGCACTTATTCTTACATAGAATCACAAATGCTTCTCTTTGTAGTCATCTAGAGGGGCTCCTTCAAACAAAACAGAACTGAATAAAGTCAGGTGGACACAGGGGGAGCCAGTCAGCAAACATTTACCCCAACTTGATAGCACTTTCTGCTTTGGTTGAAAAGAAAGATGCTAAAGTTAGAGTAGACATCCACTGGTTTGCAGTCCAGAGGGCAAGCAAATGAAAAAAAGTGGGTATAGAGGAGGATGCAAATCGTTTCAGCATTCAAAAATTACATGTAGGGACGGGAGTTATACTGGTGCAAAAATGTTTAATATAAGGAAAAATGTGGAGTCTTGCCTGCGGATCACTTGCTCATTAAAACTACCCCAAAGTGAAGCACTTATGAACAGGACCAATCAATGCTCCCATTTGAAGTAATCTTAATGTGTCGAATACTGTGATTAAATGAGCGATGCATGTAGAACTCAGCGTAGCAACTGCCTCTTGAAGCACTGGTCACTTGAAACTACCCCAACAAATAGCACTTACCCAATACAACAGACAAGTCAGTGCCATTGTGAGGGTACCTATGGTGACGGTAGCAGCAGTTGAAAATCTTGTCCATTTTGAAAACTGAAGGTCTGTAGCATCAGAGGAGGTCATTTGCAGTCAGATACCCCAAGAGCATGCTGCCTGTTGCCAGGATGGGCTGCACTGAGCATCTTGGTTTACTGCACCCATTATAAGCGTGTCCATGCCCCTTTGGCCTTTGCTGTGGTCGTTGG
>VONZ01004257.1:0-11549 GCA_012976165.1 Labeo catla | reverse complement strand
AAGTTATTTTATATAAACAAATATGTTTCTATTTGAAAGAAACTGCCTGCGATTGCTGACTGGTATCTGAAGTTAATGTTTATTAATATATAATGTATTTGACGCGATCTCCTGGAGATCGCTGTCAAGTATAATGGAACCTTACCAAAAATATGAAATTTATTTTTTTGACACCAAAGCCCTGACACTGTTTTTAAGTTATTTTATATAAAAATAAAATGTTTTAATTTGATACAAACTACCTGCGATTGCTGACTGGTATCTGAAGTTAATGCTTATTAATATATAATGTATTTGACGCGAACTCCTGGAGATCGCTTGCAAGTATAATGTAACCTTACCAAAAATATGAAATGTAATTTTTGGACACCAAAGCCATGACACACTTTTCAAATTATTTTATATGAAGAGGAACTGTTTTAATTTGACACAAACTGCCTGCGATTGCTGACTGGTATCTGAAGTTAATGTTTATTAATATATAATGTATTTGACGCGAACTCCTGGAGATCGCTGGCAAGTATAATGCAACCTTACCAAAAATATGAAATTTATTTTTATGACACCAAAGCCATGACACACTTTTCAAGTTATTTTATATCTTAAAAACATGTTTTAATTTGACACAAACTGTCTGCGATTGCTGACTGGCATCTGAAGTTAATGTTTATTAATATATAATGTATTTGACGCGAACTCCTGGAGATCGCTGGCAAGTATAATGCAACCTTAACAGAAATATGAAATTTATTTTTATGACACCAAAGCCATGACACACTTTTCAAATTTTTTTATATAAAGAGGAAATGTTTTAATTTGACACAAACTGCCTGCGATTGCTGACTGGTATCTGAAGTTAATGTCTATTAATATATAATGTATTTGGCGCGAACTCCTGGAGATCGCTGGCAAGTATAATGCAACCTTACCAAAAATATGAAATGTATATTTTTGACACCAAAGCCGTGACAATGTTTTTTAAGTTATTATATATAAAAAGAAAATGTTTTACTTTCACACAAACTGCCTGCGATTGCTGTCTGGTATGTGAAGTTAATGTTTATTAATATATAATGTATTTGACGCGATCTCCTGGAGATCGCTGGCAAGTATAATGGAACCTTACCAAAAATATGAAATTTATTTGTTTGACACCAAAGCCCTGACACACTTTTCAAGTTATTTTATATGAAAAAAAAAAATGTTTTAATTTGACACAAAGTGCCTGCGATTGCTGACTGGTATCTGAAGTTAATGTTTATTAATATATAATGTATTTGACGCTAATTCCTGGAGATCGCTGGCAAGTATAATGGAGCCTTACCAAAAATATGTAATTTATTTTATTGACACCATGGCCATGACACACATTTCAAATTACTTTATATAAAGAGGAAATGTTTTAATTAGGCACAAACTGCCTGCGATTGCTGACTGGTATCTGAAGTTAATGTTTATTAATATATAATGTATTTGACGCGATCTCCTGGAGATCGCTGGCAAGTATAATGCAACCTAACCAAAAATATGAAATGTAATTTTTGGACAACAAAGTCATGACACACTTTTCAAATTATTTTATATGAAGAGGAATTATTTTAATTTGACACAAACTGCCTGCGATTGCTGACTGGTATCTGAAGTTAATGTTTATTAATATAAAATGTATTTGACGCGATCTCCTGGGGATCGCTGGCAAGTATAATGCAACCTTACCAGAAATATTAAATGTATTTTTTTGACACCAAAGCCATGACACATTTTTCAAGTTATTTTATATAAAAAGGAAATGTTTTAATTTGACACAAACTGCCTGCGATTGCTGACTGGTATCTGAAGTTAATGTTTATTAATATATAATGTATTTGACGCGAACTCCTGGAGATCGCTGGCAAGTATAATGTTACCATACCAAAAAAATAAAAGTATTTTTTGACACCAAAGCTCTGACACACTTTTTAAGTTATTTTATATAAAACGAAAATGTTTTAATTTGACACCAACTGCCTGCGATTGTTGACTGGTATCTGAAGTTAATGTTTATTAATATATAATGTATTTGACGCGAACTCCTGGAGATCGCTGGCAAGTATAATGCAACCTTACCAAAAATATGAAATGTTATTTTTGGACCCTAAAGCCATGACACACTTTTCAAATTATTTTATATGAAGAGGAATTGTTTTAATTTGACACAAACTGCCTGCGATTGCTGACTGGTATCTGAAGTTAATGTTTATTAATAGATAATGTATTTGACGCGATCTCCTAGAGATCGCTGTCAAGTATAATGGAACCTTAACAAAAATATGAAATTTATTTTTTTGACACCAAAGCCATGATACATTTTTCAAGTTATTTTATATAAAAAGGAAATGTTTTAATTTGACACAAACTGCCTGCGATTGCTGACTGGTATCTGAAGTTAATGTTTATTAATATAAAATGTATTTGACGCGATCTCGTAGAGATCGCTGGCAAGTATAATGCAACCTTACCAGAAATATGAAATGTAATTTTTGGACACCAAAGCCATGACACACTTTTCAAATTATTTTATATGAAGAGGAATTGTTTTAATGTGACACAAACTGCCTGCGATTGCTGACTGGTATCTGAAGTTAATGTTTATTAATATATAATGTATTTGACGCTAATTCCTGGAGATCGCTGGCAAGTATAATGGAACCTTACCAAAAATATGTAATTTATTTTATTGACACCATGGCCATGACACACATTTCAAATTACTTTATATAAAGAGGGAAATGTTCTTTAATTAGGGCACAAACTGCCCAAGCATTGCTGACTGGTATCTGAAGTTAAAGTTTAATAATATATAACGTATTTGACGCGATCTCCTGGAAATCGCTGGTAGTATAATGCAACCTTTCCAAAAATATGAAATTTATTTTTTTGACACCAAAGCCCTGACACAGTTTTCAAGTGATTTTATATAAAAAGAAAATGTTTTAATTTTACGAACTGCCTGCGATTGCTGACTGGTATCTGAAGTTAATGTTTATTAATATATAACGTATTTGACGCGAACTCCTGGAGATCGCTGGCAAGTATAATGGAACCTTACCAAAAATATGTAATTTATATTTTTTGACACCAAGGCCATGACACACTTTTCAAATTACTTTATATAAAGAGGAAATGTTTTAATTAGAGACAAACTGCCTGCGATTGCTGACTGGTATCTGAAGTTAATGTTTATTAATATATAATGTATTTGACGCGATCTCCTGGAGATCGCTGTCAAGTATAATGGAACCTTACCAAAAATATGAAATTTATTTGTTTGACACCAAAGCCCTGACACACATTTCCAGTTATTTAACATAAAAAAATGTTTTAATCTGACACAAACTGCCTGCGATTGCTGACTGGTATCTGAATTTAATGTTTATTAATATATAATGTATTTGACGCGAACTCCTGGAGATCGCTGGCAAGTATAATGCGACCTTACCAAAAATATGAAATGTATATTTTTGACACCAAAGCCATGACACATTTTTCAAATGATTTTATATAAAGAGGAAATGTTTTAATTTGACACAAACTGCCTGCGATTGCTGACTGGTATCTGAAGTTAATGTTTATTAATATATAATGTATTTGACGCGAACTCCTGGAGATCGCTGGCAAGTATAATGCAACCTTACCAAAAATATGAAATGTAATTTTTTGACACCAAAGCCATGACACACTTTTCAAGTTATTTTATTTAAAAAGGAAATCATTTAATTTGACACAAACTGCCTGCGATTGCTGACTGGTATCTGAAGTTAATGTTTATTAATATATAATGTATTTGACGCCAACTCCTGGAGATCGCTGTCAAATATAATGCAACCTTACCAAAAATATGAAATTTATTTTTTTGACACCAAGGCCATGACACACTTTTCAAATTCACTTTATATAAAGAGGAATATTTCTAATTGAAAATAAACTGCTCCGCGATTGTTGACTGGTATCTGAAGTTAATGTTTATTAATATATAATACGACGCATCTCCTGAGATCGCTATAAGTATAATTGAACCTTACCAAAATATAAAATTTATTTGTTTTGACACCAAAGCCCTGACACACTTTTCTTCGCTATTTTATATGAAAATGGTTTTAATTTGACATGCATTGCTGACTGGTATCTAGTTAATAGTTTATTAATATATAATGTATTTGACGCTAATTCCTGGAGATCGCTGGCAAGTATAATGGAACCTTACCAAAATATGTAATTTATTTTTATTGACACCATGCATTACGACATCACATTTCAAATTACTTTATATAAAGAGGAAATGTTTTAATTAGGCACAAACTGCCTAAGCATTAGTTGACTGGTATCTTGAAGTTAATGTTTATTAATATATAATTGTTTGATCACATCTCCTGGAGACTATGCTATAATGCAACCTACTCAAAATATGAAATGTAATTTTGGGACACCAAAGTCACGATTAATAATTTTTCAAATTATTTTATATGAAGAGGGAATTATTTTAATTTTGACACAAACTGCTCATGACATTGCTGACTGGTATCTGAAGTTAATGTTTATTAATATAAAATGGAATTTGAGGCTTATCTCCTGGGATCACAAGTATAATGCAACCTTACCAGAAATATTAAATGTATTTTTTGACACCAAAGCCATGACACATTTTCCGCCATTTTATATAAAACGAAAATGTTTCAATTTGACACAAACTGCCTGCGATTGTTGACTGGTATCTGAAGTTAATGTTTATTAATATATAATGCATTTGAAGCGATCTCCTGGAGATCGCTGGCAAGTATAATGTAATATTACCAAAAATATGAAATGTATTTTTATGACACCAAAGCCCTCACATACTTTTCAAGTTATTTTATAAAAAAAGAAAATGTTTTTATTTGACACAAACTGCCTGCGATTGTTGACTGGTATCTGAGGTTAATGTTTATTAATATTATATACGAAGCTTACTGATCTCCTGGAGATCGTTGTCAAGTATAATGGAACCTTACCAAAAATATGAAATTTATTTTTTTGACACCAAAGCCCTGACACTGTTTTTAAGTTATTTTATATAAAAATAAAAAGTTTTAATTTGATACAAACTGCCTGCGATTGCTGACTGGTATCTGAAGTTAATGTTTATTAATATATAATGTATTTGACGCGAACTACTGGAGATCGCTGGCAAGTATAATGCAACCTTACCAAAAATATGAAATGTTATTTTTGGACCCTAAAGCCATGACACACTTTTCAAATTATTTTATATGAAGAGGAATTGTTTTAATTTGACACAAACTGCCTGCGATTGCTGACTGGTATCTGAAGTTAATGTTTATTAATATATAATGTATTTGACGCGATCTCCTGGAGATCGCTGTCAAGTATAATGCAACCTTACCAAAAATATGTAATTTATTTTTTTGACACCAAGGCCATGACACACTTTTCAAATTACTTTATATAAAGAGGAAATGTTTTAATTAGGAACAAACTGCCTGCGATTGCTGACTGGTATCTGAAGTTAATGTTTATTAATATATAATGTATTTGACGCGATCTCCTGGAGATCGCTGGCAAGTATAATGGAACCTTCCCAAAAATATGAAATTTATTTGTTTGACACCAAAGCCCTGACACACTTTTCAAGTTATTTTATATGAAAAAAAAAATGTTTTAATTTGACACAAAGTGCCTGCGATTGCTGACTGGTATCTGAAGTTAATGTTTATTAATATATAATGTATTTGACGCTAATTCCTGGAGATCGCTGGCAAGTATAATGGAACCTTACCAAAAATATGTAATTTATTTTATTGACACCATGGCCATGACACACATTTCAAATTACGTTATATAAAGAGGAAATGTTTTAATTAGGCACAAACTGCCTGCGATTGCTGACTGGTATCTGAAGTTAATGTTTATTAATATATAATGTATTTGACGCGATCTCCTGGAGATCGCTGGCAAGTATAATGTAACCTTACCAGAAATATTAAATGTATTTTTTTGACACCAAAGCCATGACACTGTTTTTAAGTTATTTTATATAAAAAGAAAATGTTTTAATTTGACACAAACTGCCTGCGATTGCTGACTGGTATCTGAAGTTAATGTTTATTAATATATAATGTATTTGACGCGATCTCCTGGAGATCGTTGTCATGTATAATGGAACCTTACCAAAAATATGAAATTTATTTTTTTGACACCAAAGCCCTGACACTGTTTTTAAGTTATTTTATATAAAAATAAAATGTTTTAATTTGATACAAACTACCTGCGATTGCTGACTGGTATCTGAAGTTAATGCTTATTAATATATAATGTATTTGACGCGAACTCCTGGAGATCGCTTGCAAGTATAATGTAACCTTACCAAAAATATGAAATGTAATTTTTGGACACCAAAGCCATGACACACTTTTCAAATTATTTTATATGAAGAGGAACTGTTTTAATTTGACACAAACTGCCTGCGATTGCTGACTGGTATCTGAAGTTAATGTTTATTAATATATAATGTATTTGACGCGATCTCCTGGAGATCGCTGGCAAGTATAATGGAACCTTCCCAAAAATATGAAATTTATTTGTTTGACACCAAAGCCATGACACACTTTTCAAGTTATTTTATATGAAAAAAAACATGTTTTAATTTGACACAAAGTGCCTGCGATTGCTGACTGGTATCTGAAGTTAATGTTTATTAATATATAATGTATTTGACGCGAACTCCTGGAGATCGCTGTCAAGTATAATGCAACCTTACCAAAAATATGTAATTTATTTTTTTGACACCAAGGCCATGACACACTTTTCAAATTACTTTATATAAAGAGGAAATGTTTTAATTAGGCACAAACTGCCTGCGATTGCTGACTGGTATCTGAAGTTAATGTTTATTAATATATAATGTATTTGACGCGAACTCCTGGAGATCGCTGGCAAGTATAAGGCAACCTTACCAAAAATATGAAATGTTATTTTTTGACACCCAAGGCTTAATGCATAATTTTCTTTTCAAAATTACTTTATATAAAGAGGAAATGCCTTTAATTAGGCAACAAACCGCTCATGCATTGCTGACTGGTATCTGAAGTTACTGCTTATTACTATATAATGATTTTGACGCATCTCCGGAGACTCCGGCTGGCAAGCATAACGGAACCTTACCAAAAATATGAAATTTCATTTGTTTGACACCAAAGCCCCTGAAACACTTTCTGCCATTTTCGAAGTATGAAAAAAAAATGTTTTAATTTGACACTGCCTGCGGATTGGCTGACTGGTATCTGAAGTTAACACGTTTATTAATATATAATGTATTTGACGCCAATTCCTGAGACGCTGGTAAGTATAATGCAACCTTACCAAAAATATGTAATTTATTCTTTTGACACCAATGCCATGACACACTTTTCAAATTACTTTATATAAAGAGGAAATGTTTTAATTAGGCACAAACTGCCTGCGATTGCTGACTGGTATCTGAAGTTAATGTTTATTAATATATAAAGTATTTGACGCGAACTCCTGGAGATCGCTGGCAAGTATAATGCAACCTTACCAAAAATATGAAATGTAATTTTTGGACACCAAAGTCATGACACACTTTTCAAATTATTTTATATGAAGAGGAATTATTTTAATTTGACACAAACTGCCTGCGATTGCTGACTGGTATCTGAAGTTAATGTTTATTAATATAAAATGTATTTGAGGCGATCTCCTGGGGATCGCTGGCAAGTATAATGCAACCTTACCAGAAATATTAAATGTATTTTTTGACACCAAAGCCATGACACATTTTTCAAGTTATTTTATATAAAAAGGAAATGTTTTAATTTGACACAAACTGCCTGCGATTGCTGACTGGTATCTGAAGTTAATGTTTATTAATATATAATGTATTTGACGCGATCTCCTGGAGATCGCTGTCAAGTATAATGGAACCTTACCAAAAATATGAAATTAATTTTTTTGACACCAAAGCCCTGACACTGTTTTTAAGTTATTTTATATAAAAATAAAATGTTTTAATTTGATACAAACTGTCTGCGATTGCTGACTGGTATCTGAAGTTAATGTTTATTAATATATAATGTATTTGACGCGAACTACTGGAGATCGCTGGCAAGTATAATGCAACCTTACCAAAAATATGAAATGTTATTTTTGGACCCTAAAGCCATGACACACTTTTCAAATTATTTTATATGAAGAGGAATTGTTTTAATTTGACACAAACTGCCTGCGATTGCTGACTGGTATCTGAAGTTAATGTTTATTAATAGATAATGTATTTGACGCGATCTCCTAGAGATCGCTGTCAAGTATAATGGAACCTTAACAAAAATATGAAATTTATTTTTTTGACACCAAAGCCATGATACATTTTTCAAGTTATTTTATATAAAAAGGAAATGTTTTAATTTGACACAAACTGCCTGCGATTGCTGACTGGTATCTGAAGTTAATGTTTATTAATATAAAATGTATTTGACGCGATCTCCTAGAGATCGCTGGCAAGTATAATGCAACCTTACCAGAAATATGAAATGTAATTTTTGGACACCAAAGCCATGACACACTTTTCAAATTATTTTATATGAAGAGGAATTGTTTTAATGTGACACAAACTGCCTGCGATTGCTGACTGGTATCTGAAGTTAATGTTTATTAATATATAATGTATTTGACGCGAACTCCTGGAGATCGCTGGCAAGTATAATGCAACCTTACCAAAAATATGAAATTTATTTTTTTGACACCAAAGCCATGACACACATTTCAAATTACTTTATGTAAAGAGGAAATGTTTTAATTAGGCACAAACTGCCTCCGATTGCTGACTGGTATCTGAAGTTAATGTTTATTAATATATAATGTATTTGACGCGAACTCCTGGAGATCGCTGGCAAGTATAATGGAACCTTACCAAAAATATGAAATTTATTTTTTTGACACCAAAGCCCTGACACTGTTTTTAAGTTATTTTATATAAAAAGAAAATGTTTTAATTTGACACAAACTGCCTGCGATTGCTGACTGGTATCTGAAGTTAATGTTTGTTAATATATAATGTATTTGACGCGAACTCCTGGAGATCGCTGTCAAGTATAATGCAACCTTACCAAAAATATGTAATTTATTTTTTTGACACCAAGGCCATGACACACTTTTCAAATTACTTTATATAAAGAGTAAATGTTTTAATTAGGCACAAACTGCCTGCGATTGCTGACTGGTATCTGAAGTTAATGTTTATTAATATATAATGTATTTGACGCGATCTCCTGTAGATCGCTGGCAAGTATAATGGAACCTTACCAAAAATATGAAATTTATTTGTTTGACACCAAAGCCCTGACACACTTTTCAAATTATTTTATATGAAGAGGAATTGTTTTAATTTGACACAAACTGCCTGCGATTGCTGACTGGTATCTGAAGTTAATGTTTATTAATATATAATGTATTTGACGCTAATTCCTTGAGATCGCTGGCAAGTACAATGGAACCTTACCAAAAATATGTAATTTATTTTTTTGACACCAAGGCCATGACACACATTTCAAATTACTTTATATAAAGAGGAAATGTTTTAATTAGGCACAAACTGCCTGCGATTGCTGACTGGTATCTAAAGTTAATGTTTATTAATATATAATGTATTTGACGCGAACTCCTGGAGATCGCTGGCAAGTATAATGCAACCTTACCAAAAATATGAAATGTAATTTTTTGACACCAAAGCCATGACACACTTTTCAAGTTATTTTATTTAAAAAGGAAATCATTTAATTTGACACAAACTGCCTGCGATTGCTGACTGGTATCTGAAGTTAATGTTTATTAATATATAATGTATTTGACGCGAATTCCTGGAGATCGCTGCCAAGTATAATGGACCCTTACCAAAAATATGTAATTTATTTTTTTGACACCAAGGCCATGACACACATTTCAAATTACTTTATATAAAGAGGAAATGTTTTAATTAGGCACAAACTGCCTGCGATTGCTGACTGGTATCTGAAGTTAATGTTTATTAATATATAATCGATTTGACGCGATCTCCTGGAGATCGCTGGCAAGTATAATGGAACCTTACCAAAAATATGAAATTTATTTGTTTGACACCAAAGCCCTGACACACTTTTCAAGTTATTTTATATGAAAAAAAAATGTTTTAATTTGACACAAAGTGCCTGCGATTGCTGACTGGTATCTGAAGTTAATGTTTATTAATATATAATGTATTTGACGCTAATTCCTGGAGATCGCTGGCAAGTATAATGGAACCTTACCAAAAATATGTAATTTATTTTATTGACACCATGGCCATGACACACATTTCAAATTACTTTATATAAAGAGGAAATGTTTTAATTAGGCACAAACTGCCTGCGATTGCTGACTGGTATCTGAAGTTAATGTTTATTAATATATAATGTATTTGACGCGAACTCCTGGAGATCGCTGGCAAGTATAATGCAACCTTACCAAAAATATGAAATGTAATTTTTGGACACCAAAGTCATGACACACTTTTCAAATTATTTTATATGAAGAGGAATTATTTTAATTTGACACAAAGTGCCTGCGATTGCTGACTGGTATCTGAAGTTAATGTTTATTAATATAAAATGTATTTGAGGCGATCTCCTGGGGATCGCTGGCAAGTATAATGCAACCTTACCAGAAATATTAAATGCATTTTTTTGACACCAAAGCCATGACACATTTTTCAAGTTATTTTATATAAAAAGGAAATGTTTTAATTTGACACAAACTGCCTGCGATTGCTGACTGGTATCTGAAGTTAATGTTTATTAATATATAATGTATTTGACGCGATCTCCTGGAGATCGTTGGCAAGTATAATGCAGCCTTACCAAAAATATGAAATGTATATTTTTCACACCAAAGCCCTGACACTGTTTTTAAGTTATTTTATATAAAAAGAAAATGTTTTAATTTGACACAAACTGCCTGCGATTGCTGACTGGTATCTGAAGTTAATGTTTATTAATATATAATGTATTTGACGCGATCTCCTGGAGATCGTTGTCAAGTATAATGGAACCTTACCAAAAATATGAAATTTATTTTTTTGACACCAAAGCCCTGACACTGTTTTTAAGTTATTTTATATAAAAATAAAAAGTTTTAATTTGATACAAACTGCCTGCGATTGCTGACTGGTATCTGAAGTTAATGCTTATTAATATATAATGTATTTGACGCGAACTCCTGGAGATCGCTGGCAAGTATAATGCAACCTTACCAAAAATATGAAATGTAATTTTTGGACACCAAAGCCATGACACACTTTTCAAATTATTTTATATTAAGAGGAATTGTTTTAATTTGACACAAACTGCCTGCGATTGCTGACTGGTATCTGAAGTTACTGTTTATTAATATATAATGTATTTGACGCGAACTCCTGGAGATCGCTGGCAAGTATAATGCAACCTTACCAAAAATATGAAATGTAATTTTTGGACACCAAAGCCATG
>VONZ01004256.1:0-11553 GCA_012976165.1 Labeo catla | reverse complement strand
TGAAAGCAAGACATGCTTGGAAACGCTCTAAAACGTCTTTTCTCAGTCAGAAACGCTAGTTCGTGCACTTTCATGAAAAAAGCTGACCCATATTAAAAATATTTCACATGCATGAAAGAAATGTTATTTACAACGCAGAAAGACACTTCCTGATGTGTTACAAGCTTTTTCCATATGAAATATAGTTAGAGCCTCAGTGCATGAAACGCTTAGTTAGAGCCTTCTAGGATCGCCAATAATGTTTTTAGGCATCTCAGCTCATGAAACCAAGGCATGCTTGGAAACGATCGAATACGTCTTTTTTCAGTCAGAAAACGCTAGTTCGTGCAGTTTCATGAAAAAAGCTGACCCATATTAAAAATCTTTCACATGCATGAAAGAAATGTTATTTACAACGCAGAAAGACACTTCTTGATGTGTTAGAAGTTTTTTGTATATGAAATTTAGTTAGAGCCTCAGTTCATAAAACGCTTAGTTAGGGCCTTCTAGGAACGCCAATAATGTTTTTAGGCATCTCAGGTCATGAAACCAAGGCATGCTTGGAAACGCCCTAAAACGTCTTTTCTCAGAGAGAAAACGAAAGTTCATGAAGTTTCATGAATAAAGCTGACCCACATTAAAAACGTTTCACATGCATGAAAGAAATCTTATTTACAATGCAGAAAGACACTTCTTGATTTGTTAGAAGTTTTATGCCTATCATTTTTAGTTAGAGCCTCAGTGCATAAAACACTTAGTTAGAGCCTTCTAGGATCGCCAATAGTGATTTTAGGCATCCTAGCTCATGAAAGCAAGGCATGCTTGGAAACGCTCTAAAACGTCTTTCCTCAGTCAGAAAACGCTAGTTCGTGCACTTTCATGAAAAAAGCTGACCCATATTAAAAATATTTCACATGCATGAAAGAAATGTTATTTATAACGCAGAAAGACACTTCTTGATGTGTTAGACGTTTTTTGTATATGAAATTTAGTTAGAGCCTCAGTTCATAAAACGCTTAGTTAGGGCCTTCTAGGAACGCCAATAATGTTTGTAGGCATCTCAGCTAATGAATCGAAGGCATGCTTGGAAACGCTCTAAAACGTCTTTTCTGAGTGAGAAAACGAAAGTTCATGAAGTTTCATGAATAAAGTTGACCCACATTAAAAACGTTTCACATGCATGAAAGAAATCTTATTTACAATGCAGAAAGACACTTCTTGATGTGTTAGAACTTTTATGCCTATCATTTTTAATTAGAGCCTCAGTGCATAAAACGCTTAGTTAGAGCCTTCTAGGATCGCCAATAGTGATTTTAGGCATCCTAGCTCATGAAAGCAAGGCATGCCTGGAAACGCTCTAAAACGTCTTCTCTCAGTCAGAAAACGCCAGTTCATGCAGTTTCATGAATAAAGCTAACCCACATCAAAAATCTTTCACATGCATGAAAGGAATGTTATTTACAATGCAGAAAGACACTTCTTGATGTGTTAGAAGTTTTATGCCTATCATTTTTAGTTAGAGCGTCAGTGCATAAAACACTTAGTTAGAGCCTTCTAGGATCGCCAATAGTGATTTTAGGCATCCTAGCTCATGAAAGCAAGACATGCTTGGAAACGCTCTAAAACGTCTTTTCTCAGTCAGAAAACGCTATTTCGTGCACTTTCATGAAAAAAGCTGACCCATATTAAAAATATTTCACATGCATGAAAGAAATGTTATTTACAACGCAGAAAGACACTTCCTAATGTGTGAGAAGCTTTTTCCATATGAAATTTAGTTAGAGCCTCAGTGCTTGAAACGCTTAGTTAGAGCCTTCTAGGATCGCCAATAATGCTTTTAGGAATCTCAGCTCATGAAACCAAGGCATGCTTGGAAACGCTCGAAAACGTCTTTTCTCAGTCAGAAAACGCTAGTTCGTGCAGTTTCATGAAAAAAGCTGACCCATATTAAAAATCTTTCACATGCATGAAAGAAATGTTATTTACAACGCAGAAAGACACTTCTTGATGTGTTAGAAGTTTTTTGTATATGAAATTTAGTTAGAGCCTAAGTTCATAAAACGCTTAGTTAGGGCCTTCTAGGAACGTCAATAATGTTTTTAGGCATCTCAGCTCATGAAACCAAGGCATGCTTGGAAACGCTCTAAAACGTCTTTTCTCAGTGAGAAAACGCTAGTTCGTGCAGTTTCATGAAAAAAGCTAACCCCTATTAAAAATATTTCCCATGCATGAAAGAAATCTTATTTACAATGCAGAAAGACACTTCTGATGTGTTAGAAGTTTTTTGTATATGAAATTTAGTTAGAGCCTCAGTTCATAAAACGCTTAGTTAGGGCCTTCTAGGAACGCCAATAATGTTTTTAGGCATCTCAGCTCATGAAACCAAGGCATGCTTGGAAACGCTCTAAAACGTCTTTTCTCAGAGAGAAAACGAAAGTTCATGAAGTTTCAAGAATAAAGCTGACCCACATTAAAAACGTTTCACATGCATGAAAGAAATCTTATTTACAATGCAGAAAGACACTTCTTGATGTGTTAGAAGTTTTATGCCTATCATTTTTAGTTAGAGCCTCAGTGCATAAAACACTTAGTTAGAGCCTTCTAGGATCGCCAGTAGTGATTTTAGGCATCCTAGCTCATGAAAGCAAGGCATGCTTGGAAACGCTCTAAAACGTCTTTTCTCAGTGAGAAAACGAAAGTTCATGACCTTTCATGAATAAAGCAGACCCACATTAAAAATCTTTCACATGCATGAAAGGAATGTTATTTACAATGCAGAAAGACACTTCTGATGTGTTAGAAGTTTTTTGCATATGAAATTTAGTTAGAGCCTCAGTTCATAAAACGGTTAGTTAGAGCCTTCTAAGATCGCCTATAGTGATTTTAGGCATCCTAGCTCATGAAAGCAAGACATGCTTGGAAACGCTCTAAAACGTCTTTTCTCAGTAAGAAAACGCTAGTTCGTGCACTTTCATGAAAAAAGCTGACCCATATTAAAAATATTTCACATGCATGAAAGAAATGTTATTTACAACGCAGAAAGACACTTCCTGATGTGTTAGAAGCTTTTTCCGTATGAAATATAGTTAGAGCCTCAGTGCATGAAACGCTTAGTTAGAGCCTTCTAGGATCGCCAAAACTGTTTTTAGGAATCTCAGCTCATGAAACCAAGGCATGCTTGGAAACGCTCGAATACGTCTTTTCTCAGTCAGAAAACGCTAGTTCGTGCAGTTTCATGAAAAAAAGCTGACCGACATTAAAAATCTTTCACATGCATGAAAGAAATGTTATTTACAACGTAGAAAGACACTTTTGATGTTGTAGGTTTTTGTATATGAAATTTAGTTAGAGCCCCTGTAGTTCATAAACGTTGAAGTTAGGGCCTCTAGGAACGCCAATAATGTTTTTAGGCATCCTCATTCCATGAAACCAAGGCATGCTTGGAAACGCGTTCTAAAACGTCTTTTCTCAGAGAAAAACGTGAAAGTTCATGAAGTTTCATGGATAAAGCTGGACCCACATTAAAAACGTTTCATGCATGAAAGAAATCTTGTATTTACAAATGCAGAAAGACACTTCTGATGTGTTAGACGTTTTATGCCTATCATTTTGAGTTAGAGTTCTCAGTGCATAAAACACTTAGTTAGAGCCCTTCTAGGATCGCTAATAGGATTTTAGGCATCCAGCTCATGAAAGTATGGCATGCTTTGAAACGTCAAATCTCTTTTTCAGTCAGAAACGAATCTGTCCACTTTCATGAAAAAGCTGGACCCATATTAGTGGCCATTTCACATACATGAAAGAAAATGTTATTTTATAACGCAGAAAGACACACTTCTTGATGTGTTAGAAGTTTTTATATATGAAATTTAGGTAGAGTTCAATTCATTAAACGCTTAGTTAGGGCCTTCTAGGAACGCCTAATAGTGATTTTAGGCATCCTAGCTCATGAAAGCAAGACATGCTTTAAACGCTTCTAAAACGTCTCTTCTGAGTGAGAATGAAAGTTCACAAAGTTTCAAGGAATTAAGCTGGACCCATTAAAACTTTCATTATGCATATGAAAGAAATCTTATTTACAATGCAGAAAGACACTTCTTGATGTGTTAGAACTTTTATGTCTATCATTTTTAGTTAGAGCCTCAGTGCATAAAACGCTTAGTTAGAGCCTTCTAGGATCGCCAATAGTGATTTTAGGCATCCTAGCTCATGAAAGCAAGACATGCTTGGAAACGCTCTAAAACGTCTTTTCTCAGTCAGAAAACGCTAGTTCGTGCAGTTTCATGAAAAAAGCTGACCCATATTAAAAATCTTTCACATGCGCGAAAGAAATGTTATTTACAACGCAGAAAGACACTTCTTGATGTGTTAGAAGTTTTTTGTATATGAAACTTAGTTAGAGCCTCAGTTCATAAAACGCTTAGTTAGGGCCTTCTAGGAACGCCAATAATGTTTTTAGGCATCTCAACTCATGAAACCAAGGCATGCTTGGAAACGCTCTAAACCGTCTTTTCTCAGTGAGAAAACGAAAATTCATGAAGTTTCATGAATAAAGCAGACCCACATTAAAAATGTTTCACATGCATGAAAGGAATGTTATTTACAATGGAGAAAGACACTTCTTGATGTGTTAGAAGTTTTTTGTATATGAAATTTAGTTAGAGCCTCAGTTCATAAAACGCTTAGTTAGGGCATTCTAGGAACGCCAATAATGTTTTTAGGCATCTCAGCTCATGAAACCAAGGCATGCTTGGAAACGATCTAATACGTCTTTTCTCGGTCAGAAAACGCTAGTTCGTGCAGTTTCATGAAAAAAGCTGACCCATATTAAAAATCTTTCACATGCATGAAAGAAATGTTATTTACATCGCAGAAAGACACTTCTTGATGTGTTAGAAGTTTTTTATATATGAAATTTAGTTAGAGCCTCAGTTCATAAAACGCTTAGTTAGGGCCTTCTAGGAACGCCAATAATGTTTTTAAGCATCTCAGCTCATGAAACCAAGGCATGCTTGGAAACGCTCTAAAACGTCTTTTCTCAGAGAGAAAACGAAAGTTCATGAAGTTTCATGAATAAAGCTGACCCACATTAAAAACGTTTCACATGCATGAAAGTAATCTTATTTACAATGCAGAAAGACACTTCTTGATGTGTTAGAAGTTTTATGCCTATCATTTTTAGTTAGAGCCTCAGTTCATAAAACGCTTAGTTAGGGCCTTCTAGGAACGCCAATAATGTTTTTAGGCATCTCAGCTCATGAAACCAAGGCATGCTTGGAAACGCTCTAAAACGTCTTTCCTCAGTCAGAAAACGCTAGTTCGTGCACTTTCATGAAAAAAGCTGACCCATATTAAAAATATTTCACATGCATGAAAGAAATGTTATTTACAACGCAGAAAGACACTTCTTGATGTGTTAGAAGTTTTTTGTATATGAAATTTAGTTAGAGCCTCAGTTCATTAAACGCTTAGTTAGGGCCTTCTAGGAACGCCAATAGTGATTTTAGGCATCCTAGCTCATGAAAGCAAGACATGCTTGGAAACGCTCTAAAACGTCTTTTCTGAGTGAGAAAACGAAAGTTCATGAAGTTTCATGAATTAAGCTGACCCACATTAAAAACTTTTCACATGCATGAAAGAAATCTTATTTACAATGCAGAAATACACTTCTTGATGTGTTAGATCTTTTATGCCTATCATTTTTAGTTAGAGCCTCAGTGCATAAAACGCTTAGTTAGAGCCTTCTAGGATCGCCAATAGTGATTTTAGGCATCCTAGCTCATGAAAGCAAGGCATGCCTGGAAACGCTGTAAAACGTCTTCTCTCAGTCAGAAAACGCCAGTTCATGCAGTTTCATGAATAAAGCTAACCCACATCAAAAATCTTTCACATGCATGAAAGGAATGTTATTTACAATGCAGAAAGACACTTCTGATGTGTTAGAAGTTTTTTGCATATGAAATTTAGTTAGAGCCTCAGTGCATAAAACACTTAGTTAGAGCCTTCTACGATCGCCAATAGTGATTTTAGGCATCCTAGCTCATGAAAGCAAGACATGCTTGGAAACGCTCTAAAACGTCTTTTCTCAGTCAGAAACCGCTAGTTCGTGCACTTTCATGAAAAAAGCTGACCCCATATTAAAAATATTTCACATGCATGAAAGAAATGTTATTTACAACGCAGAAAGACACTTCCTGATGTGTTAGAAGCTTTTTCCATATGAAATATAGTTAGAGCCGCAGTGCATGAAACGCTTAGTTAGAGCCTTCTAGGATCGCCAATAATGTTTTTAGGAATCTCAGCTCATGAAACCAAGGCATGCTTGGAAACGATCGAATACGTCTTTTCTCAGTCAGAAAACGCTAGTTCGTGCAGTTTCATGAAAAAAGCTGACCCATATTAAAAATCTTTCACATGCATGAAAGAAATGTTATTTACAGCGCAGAAAGACACTTCTTGATGTGTTAGAAGTTTTTTGTATATGAAATTTAGTTAGAGCCTCAGTTCATAAAACGCTTAGTTAGGGCCTTCTAGGAACGCCAATAATGTTTTTAGGCATCTCAGCTAATGAATCGAAGGCATGCTTGGAAACGCTCTAAAACGTCTTTTCTGAGTGAGAAAACGAAAGTTCATGAAGTTTCATGAATAAAGCTGACCCACATTAAAAACTTTTCACATGCATGAAAGCAATCTTATTTACAATGCAGAAAGACACTTCTTGATGTGTTAGAAGTTTTATGCCTATCATTTTTAGTTAGAGCCTCAGTGCATAAAACACTTAGTTAGAGCCTTCTAGGATCGCCAATAGTGATTTTAGGCATCCTAGCTCATGAAAGCAAGGCATGCTTGGAAACGCCCTAAAACGTCTTTTCTCAGTGAGAAAACGAAAGTTCATGACCTTTCATGAATAAAGCAGACCCACATTAAAAATCTTTCACATGCATGAAAGGAATGTTATTTACAATGCAGAAAGACACTTCTGATGTGTTAGAAGTTTTTTGCATATGAAATTTAGTTAGAGCCTCAGTTCATAAAACGGTTAGTTAGAGCCTTCTACGATCGCCAATAGTGATTTTAGGTATCCTAGCTCATGAAAGCAAGACATGCTTGGAAACGCTCTAAAACGTCTTTTCTCAGTTAGAAAACGCTAGTTCGTGCACTTTCATGAAAAAAGCTGACCCATATTAAAAATATTTCACATGCATGAAAGAAATGTTATTTACAACGCAGAAAGACACTTCCTGATGTGTTAGAAGCTTTTTCCATATGAAATATAGTTAGAGCCTCAGTGCATGAAACGCTTAGTTAGAGCCTTCTAGGATCGCCAATAATGTTTTTTGGAATCTCAGCTCATGAAACCAAGGCATGCTTGGAAACGATCGAATACGTCTTTTCTCAGTCAGAAAACGCTAGTTCGTGCAGTTTCATGAAAAAAGCTGACCCATATTAAAAATCTTTCACATGCATGAAAGAAATGTTATTTACAACGCAGAAAGACACTTCTTGATGTGTTAGAAGGTTTTTGTATATGAAATTTAGTTAGAGCCTCAGTTCATAAAACGCTTAGTTAGGGCCTTCTAGGAACGCCAATAATGTTTTTAGGCATCTCAGCTCATGAAACCAAGGCATGCTTGGAAACGCTCTAAAACGTCTTTTCTCAGTGAGAAAACGCTAGTTCGTGCAGTTTCATGAAAAAAGCTAACCTATATTAAAAATATTTCACATGCATGAAAGAAATGTTATTTACAACGCAGAAAGACACTTCTTGATGTGTTAGAAGTTTTTTGCATATGAAATTTAGTTACAGCCTCAATTCATAAAACGCTCAGTCTGGGCCTTCTAGGAAAGCCAATACTGATTTTAGGCAACTCAGCTCATGAAACCAAGGCATGCTTGGACACGCTCTAAAACGTCTTTTCTCAGTCAGAAAACGCTAGTTCATGCAGTTTCATGAAAAAAAGCTGACCCATATTAAAAATGTTTCACATGCATGAAAGAAATGTTATTTACAATGCAGAAAGACACTTCTTGATGTGTTAGAAGTTTTTTGTATATGAAATTTAGTTAGAGCCTCAGTTCATAAAACTCTTAGTTAGGGCCTTCTAGGAACGCCAATAATGTTTTTAGGCATCTCAGCTAATGAATCGAAGGCATGCTTGGAAACGCTCTAAAACGTCTTTTCTGAGTGAGAAAACGAAAGTTCATGAAGTTTCATGAATAAAGCTGACCCACATTAAAAAATTTTCACATGCATGAAAGAAATCTTATTTACAATGCAGAAAGACACTTCTTGATGTGTTAGAACTTTTATGCCTATCATTTTTAGTTAGAGCCTCAGTGCATAAAACACTTAGTTAGAGCCTTCTAGGATCGCCAATAGTGATTTTAGGCATCCTAGCTCATGAAAGCAAGGCATGCATGGAAACGCTCTAAAACGTCTTCTCTCAGTCAGAAAACGCCAGTTCATGCAGTTTCATGAATAAAGCTAACCCACATCAAAAATCTTTCACATGCATGAAAGGAATGTTATTTACAATGCAGAAAGACACTTCTTGATGTGTTAGAAGTTTTATGCCTATCATTTTTAGTTAGAGCGTCAGTGCATAAAACACTTAGTTAGAGCCTTCTAGGATCGCCAATAGTGATTTTAGGCATCCTAGCTCATGAAAGCAAGACATGCTTGGAAACGCTCTAAAACGTCTTTTCAGTCAGAAACGCTTAGTTCGCGTAACTTTCATGAAAAAGCTGACCTGATATTAAAATATTTCATTACGCATGAAAGAAATGTTATTTGCATAACGCAAGACACTTGATGTGTTACAAGCTTTTTCCATATGAAATATAGTTAGAGCCCTTGCGCATGAAACTTTAGTTAGAGCCTCTAGGATCGCTAATAATGTTTTTTAGGGCATCTCAGCCTTCATGAAACCAAGGCATGCTTAAACGATCAACACGCTCTTCTTCTCAGTCAGAAAAACGCCAGTTCGTAAGTAGAAGTCGCTTAAAAGCTGACCTGATATTAAAAATCTTTCTGCCATACATGAAAGCAATGTTATTTACAATGCTGAAAGAAACTTCTTGATGTGTTAGAAGTTTTTGCATATGAAATTTAGTTAGAGCCCCAGTTCATAAAACGCTTAGTTAGAGCTTTCTAGGAACGCCAATACTAATTTTAGGCAACTCAGCTCATGAAACCAAGGCATGCTTGGAAACGCTCTAAAACGTCTTTTCTCAGTCAGAAAACGCTAGTTCATGCAGTTTCATCAATAAATCTGACCCACACTAAAAATGTTTCACATGCATAAAAGGAATGTTATTTACAATACAGAAAGACACTTCTTGATGTGTTAGAAGCTTTTTGCATATGAAATTTAGTTAGAGCCTCAGTTCATAAAACGCTCAGTCTGGGCCTTCTAGGAATGCCAATACTGATTTTAGGCAACTCAGCTCATGAAACCAAGTGCATACTAAAACCCATTTAAAACGCCTTTTTCTCAGAGAGAGGTTCTAAAAGTTCATGAAGTTTCATGAAAAAAGCTAACCTATATTAAAAATATTTCACATGCATGAAAGAAATCTTATTTACAATGCAGAAAGACACTTCTTGATGTGTTAGAAGTTTTATGCCTATCATTTTTATTTAGAGCCTCAGTGCATAAAACACTTAGTTAGAGCCTTCTAGGATCGCCAATAGTGATTTTAGGCATCCTAGCTCATGAAAGCAAGGCATGCTTGGAAACGCTCTAAAACGTCTTTTCTCAGTCAGAAAACGCTAGTTCGTCCACTTTCATGAAAAAAGCTGACCCATATTAAAAATATTTCACATACATGAAAGAAATGTTATTTACAACGCAGAAAGACACTTCTTGATGTGTTAGAAGTTTTTTATATATGAAATTTAGGTAGAGCCTCAGTTCATTAAACGCTTAGTTAGGGCCTTCTAGGAACGCCAATAGTGATTTTAGGCATCCTAGCTCATGAAAGCAAGACATGCTTGGAAACGCTCTAAAACGTCTTTTCTGAGTGAGAAAACGAAAGTTCATGAAGTTTCATGAATTAAGCTGACCCACATTAAAAACTTTTCACATGCATGAAAGAAATCTTATTTACAATGCAGAAAGACACTTCTTGATGTGTTAGATCTTTTATGCCTATCATTTTTAGTTAGAGCCTCAGTGCATAAAACGCTTAGTTAGAGCCTTCTAGGATCGCCAATAGTGATTTTAGGCATCCTAGCTCATGAAAGCAAGGCATGCCTGGAAACGCTCTAAAACGTCTTATCTCAGTCAGAAAACGCCAGTTCATGCAGTTTCATGAATAAAGCTAACCCACATCAAAAATCTTTCACATGCATGAAAGGAATGTTATTTACAATGCAGAAAGACACTTCTGATGTGTTAGAAGTTTTTTGCATATGAAATTTAGTTAGAGCCTCAGTTCATAAAACGGTTGGTTAGAGCCTTCTACGATCGCCAATAGTGATTTTAGGCATCCTAGCTCATGAAAGCAAGACATGCTTGGAAACGCTCTAAAACGTCTTTTCTCAGTCAGAAACGCTAGTTCGTGCACTTTCATGAAAAAAGCTGACCCATATTAAAAATATTTCACATGCATGAAAGAAATGTTATTTACAACGCAGAAAGACACTTCCTGATGTGTTACAAGCTTTTTCCATATGAAATATAGTTAGAGCCTCAGTGCATGAAACGCTTAGTTAGAGCCTTCTAGGATCGCCAATAATGTTTTTAGGCATCTCAGCTCATGAAACCAAGGCATGCTTGGAAACGATCGAATACGTCTTTTCTCAGTCAGAAAACGCTAGTTCGTGCAGTTTCATGAAAAAAGCTGACCCATATTAAAAATCTTTCACATGCATGAAAGAAATGTTATTTACAACGCAGAAAGACACTTCTTGATGTGTTAGAAGTTTTTTGTATATGAAATTTAGTTAGAGCCTCAGTTCATAAAACGCTTAGTTAGGGCCTTCTAGGAACGCTAATAATGTTTTTAGGCATCTCAGCTCATGAAACCAAGGCATGCTTGGAAACGATCGAATACGTCTTTTTTCAGTCAGAAAACGCTAGTTCGTGCAGTTTCATGAAAAAAGCTGACCCATATTAAAAATCTTTCACATGCATGAAAGAAATGTTATTTACAACGCAGAAAGACACTTCTTGATGTGTTAGAAGTTTTTTGTATATGAAATTTAGTTAGAGCCTACGTTCATAAAACGCTTAGTTAGGGCCTTCTAGGAACGCCAATAATGTTTTTAGGCATCTCAGCTCATGAAACCAAGGCATGCTTGGAAACGCTCTAAAACGTCTTTTCTCAGAGAGAGAACGAAAGTTCATGAAGTTTCATGAATAAAGCTGACCCACATTAAAAACGTTTCACATGCATGAAAGAAATCTTATTTACAATGCAGAAAGACACTTCTTGATGTGTTAGAAGTTTTATGCCTATCATTTTTAGTTAGAGCCTCAGTTCATAAAACACTTAGTTAGTGCCTTCTAGGATCGCCAATAGTGATTTTAGGCATCCTAGCTCATGAAAGCAAGGCATGCTTGGAAACGC
>VONZ01004255.1:0-11563 GCA_012976165.1 Labeo catla | reverse complement strand
AAGTATTAATACTACACCCTAATATGAATAGAAAGAACTGAAAGTAAGAAATAAATACAAATCTCAGCATGTGTGACATTCGCAATAAACAGCATCGTAGACAACAGTCCAGGAACAGGGAAAATACTAATACAGTGTTTAAATGTATTAGGTAGAATATCCACACTCCAGTACAGCAGGTGACAGTAACTGTTCAACTCGTTCAAAACCCTCCACGCAGATAGCAAGAGAAAGCGTTTGTGATTGGATTTATGTCCTAAAAAACATTTTTATAGACACAACTTTAGCACAGACCCTACTCATTTTAACATTCATGGACATTGTTTTTGCATATTTAATCCGATCTGTCTGTACTATTGAGAGATTTGAGAAGAAATTTCTGACAAGCTACAGGACTAAAGGACAGAAAAATGAGTGTTTCTAATAAATTCTCTTCTTAGTGGACAAGACTGTAGGTCAGTTTTTCAAAAGGGGGTTTTTGAAAACAAATGTGTTTCTGCAGGTTTTCCCGTATTTTGTCTTCTGTTTGATGCTGTTGTTTTTGTGATGCGAAATCGAAAGTATTTTTAAACCAGACATTTCTCTATAAGACCATGTGGTTATTCTACATGAAAATGCATTTGTTTGTAACTAGTGTTTTTGTTGCTGTTGCTGCTAATTCAACATATTTATTCATCTCATTAACGATCATCATCTTCAGGTCAAACTGAACAGCAGATTGTTTTTTCAACCCAATGCTGATCACTGGAGTTTATCTGCAGTTTGTCAGAAGAGCAAGGAAAGGACTCTCAGTCTGAGATGAGTCTCTCACAGAAACAGAGGTAACACTGAGTCTGTTTTTAGATCATTATTTTAAACACTTTCTGTAAAAGAAAGAACACAATGTTTGTATGTTGCTTGAATTATCTGTACTGTTAACATATCAGAACCTGTAGAAATGACATCAACAGATCATCCATAATTTATCATAAAATTTGATTGCATTACATGTTTGAGGTTGCATATTTAGTGGGTATTAAATGTCAATAATGGGCAAACTAGATATAATTTAAAATAATAAAATTGAAAATATACATTAGACTCTCAAAGTGTAAATTTGTGAGTATTTTTAAAGGGAAATTAATTTAAAGATTTCTGTATTTTTCCCAGACTCATTCACTGTACACAGTTCATTGTTCATTATATTCATTGCTATAGATACAAGATTCATGGATACAAGTTGTTTTTGTTTTAGTATTTTCTCTTCTGTCAGTGGAGTCAACAGAGTTTGTTTACTCAACAGTTTTAATATGATTGCACTATAACACAGTTTTTGAGTCAGTTGTGTTTTTAGTGAAGTAGAAATTGTGCAGGATGAGAAAGCAGCGCTTCACTTGACTGTTAGATGATTCCTTTATAGCAGGTCTGATGAGTTAGTGAATTAGTTTTTGTTAAACTGGACTAAACAAACTCCCATTTGGCACATAAAATCTCTTCAAATGAGACTGAAGTATCTCCTATAGTTTTTCTCTGTTCTTTGTGTCATTAGTGTAAGATCAGACTCACATGTGTCCAGCTCTGTGTCTGTGAAGAGTGACCAGTCAAAACGTGAACCACCGATCTTCAGTGAGAAAAAAACATCATCTACCAAAAGGTATGACATTATAGCATTATGTTTCCTAATTTTGCTGAACACAATGTATGGTGACCTTTATTGAACTCTGGAGCTTTTTTCCAATAAGACAATTATACAGGCAGCCATTATAAGGCATAAATTCACCGAAGAAAATAAAGTAGATCATGCAACCAAACATTTATAGGCATAGAAGAACAATTACATGGCTATATCTGTATATTAATTACCATTTACAACATTAAAAGTTTATAAATTAGACTGAAATACATTGTGTATTATTGTTTCTTTTGTTTCTCTGTTCTTTGTGTCATTAGTGTAAGATCAGGCTCACATGTGTCCAGCTCTGTGTCTGTGAAGAGTGACTGGTCAAAAGAAGGTGAACCACCGAACTTCAGTGAGAAAAAAGCATCATCTACCAAAAGGTATTTAATGTTTTTCTTATTGTTGGTTGCACATGGACTGCAAGAAAACATTTCATTGAATATTTATCATGAATCTATATTGTGTAAATATTTGTCAGCATTTTCATTAAGATGTTAAGAGCAACAGCAAAGAAGATTAAAATGAGACCTAATATTTACCTACATTTATTTTTTACTAGATCCTATACTTTAACAGTGTGAGCTTAAACACCTGTTGCTCTCTGTCTTTGTTAAAAAAAGAAATAAAATAAATAAAAAAAAAAAAATTGTAATCTAGTTTTCTAATAATTTCCCTGAAAATGCAGTACTTCATTTTGTTCACTAATAGGGTTCAATATGAGACATTAGATTCAGATGTCCAGACTCACAGGAAACACAAGAATTTCAAAGACAATCTCCTGTGGATCTTCCAAGTAGGAAAACACATTTTCAATAATGTTTACATTTATAACATTTATAACTTGCAAGAATATTCAGTAGAAATTTGATTTCTGTTTTATCTTGATCATTTATGTCTACTTTTAGAAACACAGAAAAATGTATTTTGTCTTTGATTTTAGGATCTTGAAAGCAAAATAATCACATTTCTGAAGAATGAGCTGGAAAAATTTAAGAAAATATTACAAGAAGAAGACTTACAATACTTTGTGAAGGATTTTATTGAGAATAGATGCCGTATCAAAGAAGAAGCTCTTGATCTCACACTCTACTTCCTGAGAGAGATGAAGCAAGATGAAGCTGCTGATACTTTAGTAGGTAAGAGACTCATGATCATCTGTCACATTGTCACTTATAAATGTATGAGAGAAAACAGTAAAACTAAAATGTTAAAAAAATAAAATAATCTGTGTTTCTTTTTTGTCCCTGTTTTTAGATGAGCTGTTCTTTATTCATCAGCTAAAATGTAGCTTAAAGAAAAAATATCAATGTGTGTTTGAAGGAATTCCAAAGCAAGGTGACTCTACACTTCTGAATAACATCTACACAGATCTCTATATCACTCAGGGTTGTAGTGAACAGGTCAATACTGAACATGAGGTAAGACAGATTGAAGTTGCTTCCAGGCGTCACGAATCAAATGAAATACAGGTTGAATGCAAAAATTTGTTTGAAGCACCTGAACAAGACAAGCAGATCAGAACTGTACTGACAAAAGGAGTTGCTGGTATTGGAAAATCAGTCTCTGTACAGAAGTTTGTTCTGGATTGGGCCGAAGGAAAAGAAAATCAAGATATCAGCTTCATATTTCCTCTTCCATTTAGAGAGATGAACTTAAAGGAGAAAGAAAAACTTAGTTTGATGGACCTTATAAATCAGTTTTTCCCTGAGACTAAACGACTGAACCTTACAAGAAGGAACCAAAAAGTTCTGTTCATTCTTGATGGTTTGGATGAATTTCGTCTTCCTTTAAACTTTAAGGAAAATGAGACATTGCATGATGTGTCTTCACCATCATCTCTGGATGTTCTCCTGACAAACCTCATCAAGGGAAATCTGCTTCCTTCTGCTCTCATCTGGATCACCACCAGACCAGCAGCTGCCAGTAAGATTCCTCCTGACTGTATCGACCGTCTGACAGAGATACGAGGATTCAGTGATGCACAAAAGGAGGAGTACTTCAGAAAAAGATTCACAGATGAGAATCTGGCCATTGAAATCATTGATCATGTTAAACAATCAAAGAGTCTTTTTATCATGTGCCACATCCCAGTCTTCTGCTGGATTTCAGCCACTGTTCTCCAGAACATTTTAGAGGCGAAAAGAAATAATGTTGTAAAAAATAATCAGGCTGATGACGCCTCCAAAAAACTGCAGGAATCAAATATTGAAGACACTCCAAAGACTCTGACACAAATGTACGTGCACTTTCTCAGATTTCAGATCCTGCAGAGCAGACGAAAGTATGATGGAGAATATACACCAGACGTTTCCTGGGATAAAGATGCCATATTTTCACTTGGGAAACTGGCATTTCATCAGCTGGAAAGAAACAATGTGATCTTCTATGAATCAGACCTGGAAGCCTGTGGTATTGATGTCTATAAGGCATCAGTGTATTCAGGCATGTGCACCCAGATCTTTAAGGAGGAAATGGGGATTGTTCTTGGTACCATGTACTGCTTCGTTCACTTGAGCATTCAAGAGTTTATTGCAGCCCTTTATGCACATCTGTTTCTAGACATAAAGAAGAGAAGTATATTTGTTCATGAGTCTACAGAACAGGAAAACAAAAGTGAAACCATGGTTGATTTGCTCAAGACTGCAGTGGACAAGGCACTAGAGAGTGACAATGGACACCTAGATCTTTTTCTTCGATTCCTCCTTGGTTTGTCACTCCAGTCCAATCAGCGACTCTTACAGGGTCTGTTGACACAGCAAAATGGAAATGACCAGAGCAAAAAGGAAATAGTTCAGTACATCAAGCAGAAATGTGAAGCTAATCTGTCTCCAGAGAGATCCATCAATCTGTTCTACTGTCTGAATGAACTGAACGACCAAACTCTGGTGAAAGACATTCAGACCCACCTTAGCAAAGGAAGTCTGTCATCTACTGATCTTTCACCTGCCCAGTGGTCTGCTTTGGCCTTTGTGTTGTTGACATCAGAGGAGGAGCTGGAGGAGTTTGAGCTTCAGAAATTCAAGAAATCAGATGAGTGTCTTGTTAGATTATTGGCAGTCATCAAAACCTCCAAAAAAGCTCTGTAAGTTGAAATTTTTTTGCTTTAATCTGAATAAAAAAAATAAAAAAAAAAGCACACATCTATAAAGGGTTCCCATGCACCCTGGAAAAGCTTGCAAATTAAATACTGATTTTGTAGTCCTGGAAAATGCATGGGAAATTAGAGAAATATAAAATGTAATGGAAAATCTGGAAAATGATAAAACAAATGTTCTTGTGTTTTTCTTTAGATCAGAATGAAGTGCTTTGTTCTTCTTGAAACATGTTAGTAGCAGAAAGTGCTTTGTTCAGGGATGCTGAGGTTTGACATTTGAAATGATGATGTTTAGTCCATCAAATTTCCACTCAGATGTTTGTAGTAAATGCCAACAGATAATCAGCTACCTAGTGATTTTGATGTATTTTGATGTATAATTCCAGCCTTTCTGCAGTACCAGTAGTACCAAATACTGGGTCAATGTGGTAGACGATGATAGGCAGCTGCTTTCAAACATTCCTGTGTATATTTTTTGTGAGCACTCTGTAAACAGCATTGTGTTTTTACAACGTGTTTTTACAGCATTGTGCATTTAATCATTTAATCAGAATTGCTCAGTAATGGTTTTCCTTGAAACCATGGAACTAGCACTTTCAAATGTATAATTCATTGTAATTATAGGCAAGGCAAGTTTATTTATATAGCACATTTCATACACAAAGTGTATGTAAGTGCTTTAAGTGCATAAAAGGAAATAGAATAATCATAAAAACAGTAATAATAATAAAAACAATAATTCACAAAGAGGCAGTAAAATAATCATAAAAACAATGATCACAACAATAAAACAAAAATAAATAAAACTTTTAAAATGATTTAAAAATTGATTTAAAATAAAATTTAAGACAGTTAAAAATGGAAAATGATTATACATAGTGCAAGTAGTTTGGATGAAGCACAGTGCTCATTCATTAAATGCACAGCTAAACAGATGAGTTTCGAGTCTAGATTTAAATGTAGTTAATGTTTTAGCACATTTGATCTCTTCTGGAAGCTGATTCCAACTGCAGGAAGCATAATAGCTAAAAGCGGATTCCCCTTGTTTTGTGTGAACCCTTGATATTTCTAACTGATTCGATCCTAATGATCTGAGTGGTCTGGTAGGTTTATAGATGAATAGATGAAAAATAAATGTATTAATTGTATTTAGCAAATGTATCCAATCTAATTATTGTGTAATCTTATTTCCCTCGTAGGCTAAATGATTGTGGTTTAACAGACAAAAGCTGTTCAGCTCTGGCTACAGTTCTTGGATCAGATACCAGTCTGAAAGAGCTGAACATGAGCAATAATAATCTGCAGGATTCAGGAGTGAAGCTACTTTGCCATGGACTAAAAAAACTGAAGTGTCGTTTGGAGATACTGAGGTAAGTTGTGTGACAACAGACAAAATTGAGCTCAACAAAAACATACGGTGAAAATTAGACTTAGATTATGAACATGTCTGTATGTTGTGCTTTTATATTTATGTCTGCCGTAGTGTTTTTTTTTTAACATGCATAATGAAAATGTTCATTATGATGAACAGAAAAAAGTTAACTAGTGGAGTCAAGACATATTTGTTATATATCACTTTATACGATACAGATCATTTCATTTCATTTCATTTTCATTTTTATTTTGAACAAAACATAATTTAAAACAAACAAATACACATGTATGTGTGTTGCCGTGCCAACAAAAAACATCCCAAAAACTTCATACATTACAGAAAAATGTTCGAAAAGGAGTGGGATGAAGCTAAAGCTAATATTTTCCCACCCCTATACAATTCCAAAACGTTCCCTTATGTCTTTTATTTATACCAATATCTTTGTAAGAGAACAATTCCACAAAAAACTAAACACCAACCAAATACTTTCTTCCCAAAACAACCAATCACCCATTCTCATACAATCCACCTTTTAACCCCCACAACCCTCACAATCACCTGTATATATCCACATATCCTTTAAGTAAAATGGCTTTATACCATGTCTTAAACTGTTTAATATTTATACATTGCTTTAACACATGCTCCAAACCATTTGACAGCTGCACCCCACAGACAGAGATACACATACTTTTTAAAGTTGTTCTTATTTTAACATGTTTAATGTTTAACTCTTCCCTCAAATTATACCCACCCTGCCTTTCCAAGAACATTTTTTGTAAGTTTCCCAGAAGTAACAGATTTCTTGCTTTGAACATAATTTGTGCTGTTTTAAATTTAACCAAATCAATAAACTTCAGTATATCTGACTTTAAAAATAATGCATTTGTCTGTTCCAGATATCCCACATTATTAATAATTCTGAATGCTCTCTTTTGTAATATACATATCGATTGTAAATTGCTTTTGTAGGTATTTCCCCAGATCTCTACACAAGAACTCAAATACAGTAATATAAATGTATTATACAAAATATGCATTGATCTATTGTCCAAAATATATCTTGCTTTATTCAAAATAACTATAGTCTTAGCCAATTTTGCTTTAACATACTTTATTTGAGGTTTCCAACATAACTTATAATCTAAAATTACTAATTGTTTTCATATACTCTTTCTATATTTTTATCAATTTTCAATTTAATTTGAGGATTTGTTTTATATCTTCCAAATAACATAATCTTAGTTTTAATTTATTTTTAATTTATTTATTTAAATTTATTTAATTTTAATGTATTCGTTTCAATCGTCATCACCTTCAAAAGCTGTTGTAAATTATCACCAGAACAAAAATATTTGTATCATCTGCAAATAAAATAAATTTTAGTATATTTGATACTCTACACATATCATTAATATACATTATAAACAGTTTTGGACCTAAAACTGATCCTTGAGTTACACCACAAGTTATGTTCATATATACAGATTTATGTTCACCAATTTCTACAAACTGTTTCCTGTTTGTCAAATAAGTACTCACCCAGTCCAAACCCACCCCTCTAATACCATATCTCTCTAGTTTTTTTTAATAAAATATTGTGATTTATGGTATCAAAAGCTTTCTTTAAATCTATGAAAATTCCTACTACATGTTTCTTTTTATCTATACCATTTGTAATTTCCTCAATTAATTCCATTAGTGCTAAAGTTGTTGATCTATTTGTGCGAAATCCATATTGACTATCAACTAGAAGATTGTGTGTTTCAATAAAATTATCAAGTCTTTCTATAAAAAGTTTTTCAAGAACTTTGGAGAACTGGGGGAGTATAGAAACAGGTCTATCATTTGTAAAGTAATGTCTATCCCCATTTTTATATAATGGTGTTATTTTTGCAACTTTCATTTTATTTGGAAATTTACCAGATTGAAAAGACAAATGAAAGATGTAAGTTAATGGATCCACAATAGCTTTCGTCAATAACTTTTTTTTTATTATTATAATCATATCAATATTATTCCAATCAAGAGAGGATTTACTTTTACATTTTCTTACAGTATCTATTATCTCCTCTCGATCCACTGCTCTAAGAAAAATAGAGCTTGAATTTCAATCCAAAAAATCATCCACCTCTTCTATTGTTTCTGAGTCATCTATTGTTTTTACCAAATCTGGTCCCACGTTTACAAAGAATTTATTGAATCCATTAACCACATCTTCCCTATTATTTATTATGCTATCATTATCAATATAATACTCTGGGTAGCATATATTATTCTCGACTCCATTTCTAATGATATTATTTAATACATTCCATAAACCTTTCATATTATTTTATTATAATCAAATTTTTATTATAGTTGTCATGAATTCAGCCTCTGTGGCTCCCTCCGATCACCACCAGAGGGAACCATCACTGGAGTACTAGTTTCAATTCAGACTCCATTACCCACAACCCTGTGCCTGGGGCTGATCACCTGCACAGGTGTCAGCCATTACACTTACTATAAAAAGCATGCTCACACTCACCACCTCGTGAAGTCTTGTTTTGCTATTGCTAACATTTCTGAGCGTTTATCCCTGTCTGATCTCTCGTTGCCAACCGATTGCCTTTGTACTTTGTCTCCTCGTCACAATAGTATTCCTTCTTACATATTCTCATAATATTAATTAATTTAGTTTTATACTTTTTATATTTATTCTCTGCTTCTGGAGTACGAGTGTTGATGAATTGTCTATAAAGTGTATTTTTCTTCTTACAAACATTAACATAACATAATAAACCCTTCGTAATCCATGGACTATTTCTTTGCCTTTTTGTATCAATGTATTGTTTAACAGGACAATTTTTTTCATACAATGATGTAAAAATCTTTAAGAATCCATTATATGCTTTATCAACATCATCTTTGTATACTATTTTCCAATTTTGTCAAAGTAATTCCTTCTTAAATGCATTTATATATTCTAAGGATCTTTTAGATTTGAACTTAATGTTTTCATTTTTTTTGATTTAGTAATTCGATGTTAAAATCTCCACATATAAACACAGTCTTTTGTGCTGTTTTTGTAAATATTTTTTCTATCCACTCATTAAATATTTCAATATTTGAACCAGGAGTTCTATATATACAACTCACTATAATAGTTTTTGTCCTTTCCATGCAAATTTCAACAGTAATACATTCCAACAAATCATCAGTGACTTCTCTCATGTTCTCCACCACCTTATACTTCATTCATAAACGACTGCTTATCTTCTGGACTTGACATAGTTGTAGTTTTTGATTCTGTTTATTTCTATTGACTACTGGGTATACTGCATTACCTTGCTCTCATTTAACTCATTTATATTTATCCAGCTCCTCCAACTGCCTAATGACTAACACTTTGGCTTGTTCTGGCGTTCCATTCAGCTTAATAAATATTTTACAATTTGTAGTCCATGTTGATTGTATTTTCTTCTGTCTTCTGAGGAGTCGGGCCTGTCTGGCAATGTCAGCATTTTTCTTAGTCAAGTGTTCATTGAAATACACATCCGTGCCCTTCAATCATCTTCCCTGTTTCAACAACTCAGTTTTATGCTTCCTATTAGCAAAGCAAACAATTATGGCTGGTCTATCCATTTTAAGTCTCTGTGGGAGTGAATGACATGCCTCAATGTTACTCCTATCCAACTCAATCCCCTTTGAGTGAAGGAATGCCGTCACCTGTTGCTCCACCGTTGTATCGTCCTGCTCGCTCGTCTCCCCTTCATTCAGCGTCGTCACCGCCCGGGCATATGAACGTGGTTTTATCTCCAAGCCGGTGACTATGATATCATTCATTCTGGTATATTGTTCCAGATCCGCCACACGGTTTTCCAGCAACATAATCCGCTTGTCCTTCTCAGAGTTTTGTTGCCTCAAGGCTTTCACTTCCTCCACCAGGCTCATTATGGTCTTCTGCTGTTGTCTAACACCCGAAACCTCCTCCGTCAACATATCAAGCCATTGCTTAATGTCATCAACCTCCTCTGCCTGTGTGTGAAGCTTTTTAGGGGTCATAGCGTCTCGTTATCTTAACAGCACAAACCCCCGAATACGGCGCATTCTCTCAACCAGCAGCTGTTATGTGTAAAAATGTTTTTTCTATGTTAAGGTTTGACTGTAGTAATAATAATGCAAAAACTGAAACTTTACATCAACTTTGCAAACTAAAAATATTTAAAATATGACAAAAAGTAGTATTTGAGAATGTCTGAATAAATATCCAAATCCATAACCTAATAAAAGTAACCAACTGTGTAAAAACTTTAAGCCTCTCTTAAAGCATCTTTGAGATGTTGTCTGTCACATTCATGTCTGTGCATGTCATTGGTTTTTCCCATTGTCTCCCCCCGTCGATCTGTCTGATTTGGTTTTACCCTCGTTAGCGTCATTCCCTTCACCTGTTTGCAACAGTTAGTTCACCTTTATAAGCCTGTTTGTTTCTTGAGTTCCCTGTCGGTCTTTAACGTTTGTTTGTTCTACGTGTGTGGATTATCGCTCTGTGTTCCTGCCTGTTCCAGCTTATGCTACCAGAAGTTTATATTAAATATATTGTTGCTTGTTATCTCGTCTCTCGTCTCGTTCCATCCAGCACGCAGCAACTACGTAACAGAAAGACCGACTGACAACAGTTTAACCGGCGTTATTCCCCTGTGTTTATTTATTTTGTTTCTCAGTGTTTTCTTTTTTGATTTACCCCCATGGACCCCACTGTTCTCCTCATCATAATGAAGCAGGGGGAACGCTCTCTTGAGGACCACACCCGAGATTACATCTTCCTCGCAGAACACTCCCACTTTCCGGATAGCAGCCTTTGCACTTTCTACCGTGCAGGACTGAACACCACCACTAAGGGGCTGCTATCCGGGGAGGGTCCTCAAGAGAGCTTGCCGGACTACATCGAGTGGGTGCTGGCGTCCTGTGGATCGTCATGGACTATTGACTTCGTCAAGGAGGACGTCAGCCCCACTCTAGACCCAGAACCCAGCCAACCATCACCCCGACACGCGGAGTTTGAGCCCGAGCCCACCGCGGATGACGAGCCAGAGCCACGAGCGACAGAGCAAAGGATCGCCACAGAGCCAGAGCCCAACACGTCCGACCAGGTGCGAGAGCTGGCTACAACTACCGTAACGGTGGAGTGCTGCGTGGAGCAAGAGAGGGCTATGGAGAGCCCTGCCCACTGCACCACCGCTGGGGGTGAGCTTGAACTGAACTCTGGGGACTTGATTGACTTCTTTACTGAAGTTCTGGAAACTAACTCTGGAGATTTAATAGACTTTTTTCTACAGAAATACCTACCTGTCATGATCTACCTGTCGGTATGGAATTCCCACCCACCCCCCCTCTTCTGTCTGTCTGGTCACCGCTGTCCCCTGACAGCCCCTCTGCTCACCCTCAGCCCACT
>VONZ01004254.1:0-11564 GCA_012976165.1 Labeo catla | reverse complement strand
TTCACATGCATGAAAGGAATGTTATTTACAATGCAGAAAGACACTTGTTGATGTGTTAGAAGTTTTATAAATTTCACATTAAGTTAGAGTCTCAGTTCATAAAACGCTTAGTTAGAGCCTTCTAGGAAGGCCAATAGTGATTTTAGGCATCCTAGCTCATGAAACCAAGGCATGCTTGGCAACGCTCTAAAACGTCTTTTCTCAGCCAGAAAAGGCTAGTTCATGCAGTTTCATGAATAAAGCTGACCCACATTAAAAATATTTCACATGCATGAAAGGAATGTTATTTACAATGCAGAAAGACACTTGTTGATGTGTTAGAAGTTTTATTAATTTCACATAAAGTTAGAGTCTCAGTGAATAAAACGCTTAGTTAGAGCCATCTAGGAACGCCAACAGTGATTTTAGGCATCCTACCTCATGAAACCAAGGCATGCTTGGAAACGCTCTAAAACGTCTTTTCTCAGTCAGAAAAGGCTAGTTCATGCAGTTTCATGAATAAAGCTGACCCACATTAAAAATATTTCACATGCATGAAAGGAATGTTATTTACAATACAGAAAGACACTTGTTGATGTGTTAGAAGTTTTATTAATTTCACATAAAGTTAGAGTCTCAGTGAATAAAACGCTTAGTTAGAGCCTTCTAGGAACGCCAACAGTGATTTTAGGCATCCTAGCTCATGAAACCAAGGCATGCTTGGAAACGCTCTAAAACGTCTTTTCTCCGTCAGAAAAGGCTAGTTCATGCAGTTTCATGAATAAAGCTGACCCACATAAAAAATATTTCACATGCATGAAAGGAATGTTATTTACTATGCAGAAAGACACTTCTTAATGTGTTAGAAGTTCCTTGCATATGAAATTTATTTAGAGCCTCAGTGCATAAAACGCTTAGTTAGAGCCATCTAGGATCGCCAAAACTGTTTTTAGGCATCTCTGCTCATGAAACCAAGTAATGCTTGGAAACGTTCTAAAACGTCTTTTCTTAGTCAGAAAACGCTAGTTAATGCAGTTTCATGAATAAAGTTGACCAACATTAAAAATATTTCACATGCATGAAAGGAATGTTATTTACAATTCAGAAAGACACTTCTTAATGTGTTAGAAGTTCCTTGCATATGAAATTAATTTAGAGCCTCAGTGCATAAAACGCTTAGTTAGAATCGCCAAAAATGTTTTTAGGCATCTCAGCTCATGAAACCAAGTAATGCTTGGAAACGCTCTAAAACGTCTTTTCTCAGTCAGAAAACGCTAGTTCATGCAGTTTCATGAAAAAAGCTGACCCATATTAAAAATGTTTTACATGCATGAAAGGAATGTTATTTACAATGCAGAAAGACACTTCTTGATGTGTTAGAAGGTCCTTGTATGAAATTTATTTAGAGCCTCAGTGCATAAAACGCGAGTTAGAGCCTTGTAGGATCGCCAAAAATGTTTTGTGGCATCCTAACTCATGAAACCAAGTAATGCTTTGGAAACGCTTCTAATATCAGCTTTTCTCAGTGAGAGAAACGAAGTTCATGGTTTCATGAATAAAGTCGGAATCTTAATATTGGGGTAAATATTTCACATGCATGGTTGGAATGTTATTTACAATGCAGAAAGACACTTGTTGATGTTAGAGTTTTATAAATTTCATATTGCTAGGAGTCTCCAGCATTGTGCTTAGTATGAGCCTTCTAGGAACGCCAATAGTGTTTTTAGACTTCTCAGTTCATGAAACCAAGGCATGCTTGGAAACGCTTTAAAACGTCTTTTCTCAGTCAAAAAACGCTAGCTCATGAAGTTTCATGAATAAAGCTGACGCACATTAAAAATGTTTCACATGCATGAAAGGAATGTTATTTAAAATGCAGAAAGACACTTCTTGATGTAAGCTGTGAAGTTTTATAAATTTCTCATTAAGTTAGAGTCTCAGTGAATAAACGCTTAGTTAGAGCCTCTAGAACGCCAATAGTGGGATTTTAGGTGAATCCTAGCTCATGGAAACCAAGGCATGCTTTGGAAACGTTTAAAACGCCTTTTCTCGGCTGAAAGGGTTAGTTCATGCAGTTTCATAAATGAAGCTGACCCACATAAAAACATATTTCACATGCATGAAAGGAATGTTATTTACTATGCAGAAGGACACTTCTTAATGTGTTAGAAGTTCCTTGCATATGAAATTTATTTAGAGCCTCAGTGCATAAAACGCTTATTTAGAGCAATCTAAGATCGCCAAAACTGTTTTTAGGCATCTCTGCTTATGAAACCAAGGCATGCTTGGAAACGCTCTAAAACGTCTTTTCTCAGTCAGAAAACGCTAGTTAATGCAGTTTCATGAATAAAGCTGACCCACATTAAAAATATTTCAAATGCATGAAAGGAATGTTATTTACAATGCAGAAAAACACTTGTTGATGGTTAGAAGTTTTATAAATTTCACATTAAGTTAGAGTGTCAGTGAATAAAACGCTTAGTTAGAGCCTTGTAGGAACGCCAATAGTGATTTTAGGCATCCTAGCTCATGAAACCAAGGCATGCTTGGAAACGGTCTAAAACGTCTTTTCTCAGTCAGAAAAGGCTAGTTCATGCAGTTTCATGAATAAAGCTGACCCACATAAAAAAATATTTCACATGCATGAAAGGAATGTTATTTACTATGCAGAAAGACGCTTCTTAATGTGTTAGAAGTTCCTTGCATATGAAATTTATTTAGAGCCTCAGTACATAAAACGCTTAGTTAGAGCCATCTAAGATCGCCAAAAATGTTTTTAGGCATCTCAGCTCATGAAACCAAGTAATGCTTGGAAACGCTCTAAAACGTCTTTTCTCAGTGAGAAAACGAAAGTTCATAAAGTTTCATGAATAAAGCTGACCCACATTAAAAATATTTCACATGCATGAAAGGAATGTTATTTACAATGCAGAAAGACACTTGTTGATGTGTTAGAAATTTTATAAATTTCACATTGAGTTAGAGTCTCCGTGAATAAAACGCTTAGTTAGAGCCTTCTAGGAACGCCAATAGTGATTTTAGGCATCCTAGCTCATGAAACCAAGGCATGCTTGGAAACGCTCTAAAACGTCTTTTCTCCGTCAGAAAAGGCTAGTTCATGCAGTTTCATGAATAAAGCTGACCCACATAAAAAAATATTTCACATGCATGAAAGGAATGTTATTTACAATTCAGAAAGACACTTCTTAATGTGTTAGAAATTTTATGCATATCCTATTTAGTTAGAGTCTCAGTTCATAAAACGCTTAGTTAGAGCCTTCTAGGAACGCCAATAGTGATTTTAGGCATCCTAGCTCATGAAACCAAGGCATGCTTGGAAACGCTCTAAAACGTCTTTTCTCAGTCAGAAAACGCTAGTTAATGCAGTTTCATGAATAAAGCTGAACCACATTAAAAATATTTCACATGCATGAAAGGAATGTTATTTACAATGCAGAAAAACACTTGTTGATGTGTTAGAAGTTTTATAAATTTCACATTAAGTTAGAGTCTCAGTGAATAAAAAGCTTAGTTAGAGCCTTCTAGGAACGCCAATAGTCATTTTAGGCATCCTAGCTCATGAAACCAAGGCATGCTTGGAAACGCTCGAAAACGTCTTTTCTCAGTCAGAAAACGCTAGTTAATTCAGTTTCATGAATAAAGCTGACCCACATTAAAAATATTTCACATGCATGAAAGGAATGTTATTTACAATGCAGAAAGACACTTCTTAATGTATTAGAAGTTCCTTGCATATGAAATTTATTTAGAGCCTCAGTGCATAAAACGCTTTGTTAGAGCCTTGTAGGATCGCCAAAAATGTTTTTAGGCATCTCAGCTCATTAAAACCAAGAAATGCTTGGAACGTTTAAAAACGTCTTTTTCTCAGTGAGAAAACGAGTTCATGAAGTTTCATGAATAGCCGACCCATTACTAAAAAATATTTCACATGCATGAAAGGAATGCTATTTTACAATGCAGAAAGACACTTGTTGATGTGTTAGAAGTTTTATAAATTTCCTACATTAAGTTAGAGCCTCAGTGCATAAAACGCTTAGTTAGGAGCCATCTAGGATCGCCAAACTGTTATTAGGCATCTTCGCTCATGAAACCAAGTAATGCTGAAATTTAAACGTCTTTTCAGTCAGAAAAACGCTTGTCAATGCAGTTTCATGAATAAAGCTGACCAACATTAAAATATTTCATGCATGAAAGGAATGTTATTTACAATCTAGAAAGACACTTCTAATGTGTTAGGAAATGTTATGTATATCCTATTTAGTTAGAGTTCCAGTTCATAAACGCTTAGTTAGAGCCTCTAGGAACGCCAATAGTGATTTTAGGCATCCCAGCTCATGAAACTAAGGCATGCTTTGAAATTAAAACGTCTTTCTCAGTCAGAAAAGGCCAGTTCATGCAGTTTCCGCGAATAAAGCTTCGACCCACATTAAAAAATATCAACATGCATGAAAGGAACGTTATTTTACAATGCAGAAAGACAATTATTGATGTGTTAGAAGTTTTATAAATTTCCACATTAAGTTAGAGTCCTCAGTGAATAAACGCTTAGTTAGAGCCTCTACGAACGCCATTAGTGATTTTAGGCATCCTAGCCTTTTCATGAAACCAAGGCACAAGCTTGAAACGCTCTAAAACGTCTTCAGTCAGAAAACGCTAGTTAATGCAGTTTCATGAATAAAGCTGACCCACATTAAAAATATTTCACATGCATGAAAGGAATGTTATTTACAATGCAGAAAGACACTTGTTGATGTGTTAGAAGTTTTATAAATTTCACATTAAGTTAGAGTCTCATTGAATAAAACGCTTAGTTAGAGCCTTCTAGGAACGCCAATAGTGATTTTAGGCATCCCAGCTCATGAAACTAAGGCATGCTTGGAAACGCTCTAAAACGTCTTTTCTCAGTCAGAAAACGCTAGTTAATGCAGTTTCATGAATAAAGCTGACCCACATCAAAAATATTTCACATGCATGAAAGGAATGTTATTTACAATGCAGAAAGACACGTGTTGATGTGTTAGAAGTTTTATAAATTTCACATTAAGTTAGAGTCTCAGTGAATAAAACGGTTAGTTAGAGCCTTCTAGGAACGCCAATAGTGATTTTAGGCATCCTAGCTCATGAAACCAAGGCATGCTTGGAAAGGCTCTAAAACGTCTTTTCTCCGTTAGAAAAGGCTAGTTCATTCAGTTTCATGAATGAAGCTGACCCACATAAAAAAATATTTCACATGCATGAAAGGAATGTTATTTACAATGCAGAAAGACACTTGTTGATGTGTTAGAAATTTTATAAATTTCACATTAAGTTAGAGTCTCAGTGAATAAAACGCTTAGTTAGAGCCTTCTAGGAACGCCAATAGTGATTTTAGGCATCCTAGCTAATGAAACCAAGGCATGCTTGGATACGCTCTAAAACGTCTTTTCTCAGTCAGAAAAGGCTAGTTCATGCAGTTTCATGAATGAAGCTGACCCACATAAAAAAATATTTCACATGCATGAAAGGAATGTTATTTACTATGCAGAATGACTCTTCTTAATGTGTTAGAAGGTCCTTGCATATGAAATTTATTTAGAGCCTCAGTGCATAAAACGCTTTGTTAGAGCCTTGTAGGATCGCCAAAAATGTTTTTAGGCATCTCAACTCATGAAACCAAGTAATGCTTGGAAACGCTCTAATACGTCTTTTCTCAGTGAGAAAACGAAAGTTAATGAAGTTTCATGAATAAAGCTGACCCACATTAAAAATATTTCACATGCATGAAGGGAATGTTATTTACAATGCAGAAAGACACTTGTTGATGTGTTAGAAGTTTTATAAATTTCACATTAAGTTAGAGTCTCAGTGAATAAAAAGCTTAGTTAGAGCCTTCTAGGAACGCCAATAGTGACTTTAGGCATCCTAGCTCATGAAACCAAGGCATGCTTGGAAACGCTCTAAAACGTCTTTTCTCAGTCAGAAAACGCTAGTTAATGCAGTTTCATGAATAAAGCTGACCCACATTAAAAATATTTCACATGCATGAAAGGAATGTTATTTAAAATGCAGAAAGACACTTGTTGATGTGTTAGAAGTTTTATAAATTTCACATTAAGTTAGAGTCTCAGTGAATAAAAAGCTTAGTTAGAGCCTTCTAGGAACGCCAATAGTGAGTTTAGGCATCCTAGCTCATGAAACCAAGGCATGCTTGGAAACGCTCTAAAACGTCTTTTCTCCGTCAGAAAGGGCTAGTTCATGCAGTTTCATAAATGAAGCTGACCCACATAAAAACATATTTCACATGCATGAAAGGAATGTTATTTACTATGCAGAAGGACACTTCTTAATGTGTTAGAAGTTCCTTGCATATGAAATTTATTTAGAGCCTCAGTGCATAAAACGCTTAGTTAGAGCCATCTAAGATCGCCAAAACTGTTTTTAGGCATCTCTGCTTATGAAACCAAGGCATGCTTGGAAACGCTCTAAAACGTCTTTTCTCAGTCAGAAAACGCTAGTTAATGCAGTTTCATGAATAAAGCTGACCCACATTAAAAATATTTCAAATGCATGAAAGGAATGTTATTTACAATGCAGAAAAACACTTGTTGATGGTTAGAAGTTTTATAAATTTCACATTAAGTTAGAGTCTCAGTGAATAAAACGCTTAGTTAGAGCCTTGTAGGAACGCCAATAGTGATTTTAGGCATCCTAGCTCATGAAACCAAGGCATGCTTGGAAACGGTCTAAAACGTCTTTTCTCAGTCAGAAAAGGCTAGTTCATGCAGTTTCATGAATAAAGCTGACCCACATAAAAAAATATTTCACATGCATGAAAGGAATGTTATTTACTATGCAGAAAGACACTTCTTAATGTGTTAGAAGTTCCTTGCATATGAAATTTATTTAGAGCCTCAGTACATAAAACGCTTAGTTAGAGCCATCTAAGATCGCCAAAAATGTTTTTAGGCATCTCAGCTCATGAAACCAAGTAATGCTTGGAAACGCTCTAAAACGTCTTTTCTCAGTGAGAAAACGAAAGTTCATAAAGTTTCATGAATAAAGCTGACCCACATTAAAAATATTTCACATGCATGAAAGGAATGTTATTTACAATGCAGAAAGACACTTGTTGATGTGTTAGAAATTTTATAAATTTCACATTAAGTTAGAGTCTCAGTGAATAAAACGCTTAGTTAGAGCCTTCTAGGAACGCCAATAGTGATTTTAGGCATCCTTGCTCATGAATCCAAGGCATGCTTGGAAACGCTCTAAAACGTCTTTTCTCCGTCAGAAAAGGCTAGTTCATGCAGTTTCATGAATGAAGCTGACCCACATAAAAAAATATTTCACATGCATGAAAGGAATGTTATTTACTATGCAGAAAGACTCTTCTTAATGTGTTAGAAGGTCCTTGCATATGAAATTTATTTAGAGCCTCAGTGCATAAAACGCTTTGTTAGAGCCTTGTAGGATCGCCAAAAATGTTTTTAGGCATCTCTGCTTATGAAACCAAGGCATGCTTGGAAACGCTCTAAAACGTCTTTTCTCAGTCAGAAAACGCTAGTTAATGCAGTTTCATGAATAAAGCTGAACCACATTAAAAATATTTCACATGCATGAAAGGAATGTTATTTACAATGCAGAAAAACACTTGTTGATGTGTTAGAAGTTTTATAAATTTCACATTAAGTTAGAGTCTCAGTGAATAAAACGCTTAGTTAGAGCCTTGTAGGAACGGCAATAGTGATTTTAGGCATCCTAGCTCATGAAACCAAGGCATGCTTGGAAACGGTCTAAAACGTCTTTTCTCAGTCAGAAAAGAAGGCACCATGCAGTTTCATGAATAAAGCTGACTCCACATAAAAAAAAAATATTTCACATGCATGAAAGGAATAAGTATTTACTATGCAGAAAGACAATTTTAATGTGTTAGAAGTCTCTTTGTATGAAATTTATTTAGAGCCCCAGTGCATAAAACGCTTTGTTAGATTGCAGGATCGCCAAAAATGTTTTGTGTCTCTAGCCATTAAAACCCAGTAATGCCAAGTTCTTCTAAAACGTCTTTTCTCAGTCAGAAAAGGCTAGTTCATGCAGTTTCAAGAATAAAGCTGACCCACATAAAAAAATATTTCACATGCATGAAAGGAATGTTATTTACTATGCAGAAAGACACTTCTTAATGTATTAGAAGTTCCTTGCATATGAAATTTATTTAGAGCCTCAGTGCATAAAACGCTTAGTTAGAGCCATCTAGGATCGCTAAAACTGTTTTTAGGCATCTCTGCTCATGAAACCAAGTAATGCTTGGAAACGCTCTAAAACGTCTTTTCTCAGTGAGAAAACGAAATTTCATGAAGATACATGAAAAAAGCTGACCCACATTAAAAATGTTTCACATGCATGAAAGGAATGTTATTTATAATGCAGAAAGACACTTTTTGATGTTTTGGAAGTTTTATACATTTCATATATAGTTAGAGCCTCAGTTCATGCAAACGCTTTAGTTATATTCTCTTCTAGGTCACTTAATATGATTTTAGGTGCATCCGCAGCTCATGAAACTAAGGCATGCTTGGAACGCTTCTAAAACGCCTTTTCTCAGTCAGAAAGGTTCATGCAGTTTCATGAATAAAGCTGGACCCACATTGGTAACATATTTCACATGCAATGAAAGGAATGTTATTTACAATGCAGAAAGACACTTGTTGATGTGTTAGAAGCTCTTTATAAATTTCTACATTAAGTTAGGAGTCTCAGTGAATAAAACGCTTTTAGTTAGAGCCCTCTACTAACGCTTGGGCAGTGATTTTAGGCATCCTATTCTCATGAAACCAAGGCATGCTTGGAACGCTTCTAAACGCTCTTTTTCTCAGTCAGAAAAGGCTAGTTCATGTGCCTTCATGAATAAAGCTGACCCATATTTAAAAAATATTTCACATGCATGAAAGGAATGTTATTTACAATGCAGAAAAGACACTTGTTGATGTAAGTTAGAAGTTTTGCCAATTACAAAGTTAGAGTCCTTCAGTGAATAAACGCTAGTTAGAGCCTCTAGGAACGCCAACAGTGGATTTTAGGCATCCTAGCTCATGAAACCAAGGCATGCTTGGAAACGCTCTAAAACGTCTTTTCTCAGTCAGAAAACGCTAGTTAATGCAGTTTCATGAATAAAGATGACCCACATTAAAAATATTTCACATGAATGAAAGGAATGTTATTTACAATGCAGAAGGACACTTCTTAATGTGTTAGAAGTTCCTTGCATATGAAATTTATTTAGAGCCTCAGTGCATAAAACGCTTAGTTAGAGCCATCTAGGATCGCCAAAACTGATTTTAGGCATCACAGCTCATGAAACAAAGTAATGCTTGGAAACGCTCTAAAACGTCTTTTTCTCAGTCAGAAAAGGCTACTTCATGCAGTTTCATGAATAAAGCTGACCCACATAAAAAAATATTTCACATGCATGAAAGGAATGTTATTTACTATGCAGAAAGACACTTCTTAATGTGTTAGAAGTTCCTTGCATATGAAATTTATTTAGGGCCTCAATGCATAAAACGCTTAGTTAGAGCCATCTAGGATCGCCAAAACTGTTTTTAGGCATCTCTGCTCATGAAACCAAGTAATGCTTAGAAACGTTCTAAAACGTCTTTTCTCAGTCAGAAAACGCTAGTTAATGCAGTTTCATGAATAAAGCTGACCCACATTAAAATGTTTCACATGCATGGCATGAAATGTTTATTTCTATAAATGCGGTGAAAAGACACTTCTTTATGTGTTAGAAGTTCCTTGCATATGAAATTTATTTAGAGCCTCAGTGCATAAAACGCTTAGTTAGAGCCATCTAGGATCGCCAAAACTGTTTTTAGGCATCTATGCTCATGAAACCAAGTAATGCTTGGAAACGCTCTAAAACGTCTTTTCTCAGTCAGAAAATGAAAGTTCATGAAGTTTCATGAATAAAGCTGACCCACATTAAAATGTTTCACATGCATGAAAGGAATGTTATTTACAATGCAGAAAGACACTTCTTGATGTGTTAGAAGTTTTTTGCATATGAAATTTAGTTAGAGCCTCAGTTCATAAAAAGCTTAGTGAGAGCCTTCCAGGAACGCCAATACTGATTTTAGGCAACTCAGCTCATGAAACCAAGGCATGCTTGAAAGGCTCTAAAACGCCTTTTCTCCTCATTAGAGGCATAGTCATTCAGTTTCATGAATAAATCTGACCCACATTAAAAATGTTTCACATGCATCAAAGGAATGTTATTTACAATTCAGAAAGACACTTCTTAATGTGTTAGAAGTTCCTTGCATATGAAATTAATTTAGAGCCTCAGTGCATAAAACGCTTAGTTAGAATCGCCAAAAATGTTTTTAGGCATCTCAGCTCATGAAACCAAGTAATGCTTGGAAACGCTCTAAAACGTCTTTTCTCAGTCAGAAAACGCTAGTTAATGCAGTTTCATGAATAAAGCTGACCCACAATAAAAATATTTCACATGCATGAAAGGAATGTTATTTACTATGCAGAAAGACACTTCTTAATGTGTTAGAAGGTCCTTGCATATGAAATTTATTTAGAGCCTCAGTGCATAAAACGCTTTGTTAGAGCCTTGTAGGATCGCCAAAAATGTTTTTAGGCATCTCAACTCATGAAACCAAGTAATGCTTGGAAACGCTCTAATACGTCTTTTCTCAGTGAGAAAACGAAAGTTCATGAAGTTTCATGAATAAAGCTGACCCACATTAAAAATATTTCACATGCATGAAGGGAATGTTATTTACAATGCAGAAAGACACTTGTTGATGTGTTAGAAGTTTTATAAATTTCACATTAAGTTAGAGTCTCAGTGAATAAAAAGCTTAGTTAGAGCCTTCTAGGAACGCCAATAGTGACTTTAGGCATCCTAGCTCATGAAACCAAGGCATGCTTGGAAACGCTCTAAAACGTCTTTTCTCAGTCAGAAAACGCTAGTTAATGCAGTTTCATGAATAAAGCTGACCCACATTAAAAATATTTCACATGCATGAAAGGAATGTTATTTAAAATGCAGAAAGACACTTGTTGATGTGTTAGAAGTTTTATAAATTTCACATTAAGTTAGAGTCTCAGTGAATAAAACGCTTAGTTAGAGCCTTCTAGGAACGCCAATAGTGAGTTTAGGCATCCTAGCTCATGAAACCAAGGCATGCTTGGAAACGCTCTAAAACGTCTTTTCTCCGTCAGAAAGGGCTAGTTCATGCAGTTTCATAAATGAAGCTGACCCACATAAAAACATATTTCACATGCATGAAAGGAATGTTATTTACTATGCAGAAGGACACTTCTTAATGTGTTAGAAGTTCCTTGCATATGAAATTTATTTAGAGCCTCAGTGCATAAAACGCTTATTTAGAGCAATCTAAGATCGCCAAAACTGTTTTTAGGCATCTCTGCTTATGAAACCAAGGCATGCTTGGAAACGCTCTAAAACGTCTTTTCTCAGTCAGAAAACGCTAGTTCATGAAGTTTCATGAATAAATCTGACCCACACTAAAAATGTTTCAAATGCATGAAAGGAATGTTATTTACAATACAGA
>VONZ01004253.1:0-20266 GCA_012976165.1 Labeo catla | reverse complement strand
AGTCTATTTTTGAGTGTGTGTTTATTTGTTGTTGCTTTTTTTCCACCAAGTGTGTTACAGCATGAGATCTCTTGATAATGTGGCAACCAGAAAAGAAGGATTTAATAGTTAAAAATTAAAACTACTTAAAAATTTATACTCAAATAGAGACATGAAGAATCAGCATATGAATCTCAACAATGGTGACAATCGAAAGCTTCATGCTGCAATGCATGCTGGGTATCAGCACACTACAAAACCTCACCTATGACTTGTTCTCACCATTGTTGAGATTCATACGATGATTCTTGATGTGTGTATCTAAATTATGCTGTTGTTTTTTTTTTCTTTAAATGAGTGGTCTTTTTTACATCTGCATACCCAGTTCTTTTTTTTTAATTTCATATCAATATTCAATAAAAGAAAAGACACTGGATAAAACCTGTGTTATTACCAAACCATAAACAATTCTAGATTTTTTTTAGTCATTCATTTTTTTTTCTCATAACAAGCATGTTGTAAACATACACAATTACAACAACTAAACTAAAATTAACCTTAAAATGTCAGTTCAACAGCACAACTAAAGTAAACACTGATCTCCACCGTGGTAGTGAAAGAAAAAAAAAAACCTAAACCTCTGCAACTCTCTTCTGTAGACGTCTGACAGAAATAAAGTCAGTGTGGTAATAATTGAAGCTGCTAATGCTGTTTTAGGAGTTTTCAGATCTTGAGAGATTTAATGTCTTCTTTTATTTCAGTTGATGTCATCTAAGGCTGTGGCTGAAGTCAGTTGTTCTTGTGTTATTCTTTCATTCAGCAATTTTGTTTGTTAACAGCTGGTGTTCATCACTAATGCTCAATCAGAACGTGATCAATCATATAATTATCTCATTAACTTCAGCACTAATTCAGTAGTACTTAAACACTCTGTAGTGTTGACACATTATAAGTGTTCATTTAAAACTGAGGATTTTGCTGTGGGTTTTAAAGGGTTAAAGATGTATGATGGAAAAAAAAAACAGCATGAAATGTAATTTAACAGTAATAAACTGTAATTAATTTACGGCAACACACTGTAGAAAAACAGTAACATGCTGGCAACCGAGCTGCCAGTAGATTACTGTTAATTCAAGAAAAAACAGTAATATACTGTAAAACATAACAGTCAGATTTACCAAGCAAATCAAGTTATTTTCACTAAAATATTAGTGAATGTTCATAGAAAAACAATTATGCAAAGTCATTAACTGGTAGGGAGAGTAAATATTTGATTGTGTCTAACTGATGTGTTTTTGTACAAGAGAGATCTGTCAGTTTAATTTAGTTTTGTGGGTCACCATTGTGCTGGAGAGTAGAGCTTGTGCTTCAGGCAATGATGAGCCACAAACACTGATGTTTTGCTGCTTTTTTAAAGACAGTAATTGTGGAATTGCTAATATAGTGACAATCTCTTTACTAAGCCCTTTATTACACAAATTTGTGCTATTGTTAGTTAATGACAATCTATAAAGATTTGAGTAAAAGTTGATTGCTTCTTTATTACACTTTAAGGGTTTATATTAAGAAATATTTCTTCTTAGTGGACTCAAATTAAATAAGTTCACTGTACTAACACCATATAAACAATAGTTTTTTTTAAAAAACTCAAATGGTTTGAAGCAATCGGTTTCCAAAATAAAATGAGTTACCACATGGTATAATAACGGTAACATACTGTAAAAATGAAGAGCTGTAAATTAATGGTAGAGAGCTATAAAATAACAGTATAATGCTGGCAACCACAGCTGCCAGTAGATTACTGTTATTTTACAGTGCAATTTTTTACAGTGTAGAAACGCCTCTGGTCGCAACGATGAAGTTGCCGATCCTGACTCACCATCTCCTCTTTGGACGTGCCAGAAATGCATCTTTACAGATTACATATTGAAAAAGTTTTTGTTTTTGTGAAAGAGTATTTGTTTTATTTCGTTAAGTAATAATTTCAAGCTTTCTAGATATATGTATCAAGTTTGTGAGGTATGTATTCGCTGAGTTTTGGTTCATTTTTGTGAAGCGCTCCCGTTTTGTTGATATTGTGAGTGCACACAAATAAAAGTAACAGTTCCGAATGATGTAATACTCTTACCTTTATGAGCAAAAATGACGGAATATTTTAAATAGTTTCCTCTGAAAAAATGCAACTGATCGCGCTGGCGCCTCTCAGTGCGGCTTTAGCTTCCACTGTACATACAAACGATTGGGTATGCACTTAATAGTGCGCATTTATCTAAGTTTAACATTGAAACTAACATTGTTTTATACTTGAAGTCTTTTAGGCCTATATCTAAGGATTTTATTTTAGGCAAGTCGTGATGATTTGATAAGGCAAAATTGATCTGTGTTAGATCAGTCTTCCGCTGGCTGCTTGGCCGTTACTTAAAAAACATCTTAGCCTGTATTTAATGAACAAAAATGCTCCAAACGTTTTTCTAAATTAACTTAACGAAAGAATAAAACAAAATACAATCACTTTTCCATTACAAACAAAACTGAACTATGTTATTAGATGAAACAGTAGTGTAAGCTGTTTTGGGAGAAGGGGGAAAAAGACAGGCTGGGGTCCCAGATAGCAACATAAAGCCCCTGCTAATTCTCAATAAAGAACTTCTGTAGACCTCTAACAGAAATAAAGTAAATCTGGTCAGTAATAAGTGAAGCTGGTAATGCTGTTTGTGGAGTTGTTTAATCCTCCTCTGCTGAGATCTTCAGAGATTTAATGTCTTTTATCTTCAGCTGATTTCATCTAAGGCTGTGGCGGTAGTCAGTAGTTGTGTTTCTGTTTGTCTCTTGTTTTCTGTTCTCTTCTTTCCTTCAGTGATTCTGCTTGTTAATGTGCTTATTAACGCTGAGATGACTCCATATTAAATATACACAGATTTTGTGGCTCAGATAAGGTCCAGTGTGGTTTATTTCTCTGCTCTTGGCTGACATGTGGCATTGCTATGGCCTGCTTTTGACCCAGATCTGGCAAACAGGAGCGGTCCGCCCAAGTGCCATCATTCCACGCTGCATGTGGGCCAGATCATCATGCCACATGTGCCAGATGTGGGCCGGATCTGGGCTGACAATATGTTGCTATCTGGGGTCGGACACGGGCCGATAATTCTGATATGCTGTCTCACAAGGGCCGGGCTAGGGCCTAAGCGTCTCAGGCCAGCGCAGGGCTAGGGCATATGTATGAGGCCCGTGCAGGGCTCTAATGAACATTTATCCCAATACTTTAGTTATTATTTAATGTTTGCAACACATAAATGTAGCCTATACTGTGTATCCTGCTCGTGAAGCTTGTTCAAACATAAAGCTTAACTTACATGACCAGAGCTCTCTCTGGATCAGCGGTTGCTCGAAAGCAGGTTTAAATATTCCGATGTGATTGCGATATCAAAGGTTTTATAGACATGGTGAAATCATCATATAGCAATAAGATTGCGTGTGTTTGAATCAAGATTGCGATCTTTTAATGAATAATCCATATGAGTCTATATGTATTTTTGTATGACATAATTTGTACCAGACCTCAAAAGTTACCCAGACATGTAGTCAAAATGAGTGTTTACACACTTTGAACTGTGTTTTCTAAAGTCAGGTATGCATCTTTTAGATCAATCTTTGAGATTTTGATGTCTTATTGATTTGATATGTTTCAATTGGCTGTACAATTGGCATAATACATATTTGCCTGACTGATAGTAAATTGTTACATTTGATTTCATTCTGAAATACTCTAAGCTAAAGTTAGTGAGCTAACTTTGATGTTGGCTTGTCAAAGCTGGCCTCGGCCCATTGGGGCAGAAGAGCCAGAGTACTTGTGTGTCTGGCATTCTTGAGCTGCCCCGCCTACTAGGCTATGACAACAGCTTCAACAGAGTTGGCTAGCTGGATGCAAAATAAATCATGTCTTTTATTGTTCCCTTTCGATACTACACTCGTACTGCGTCGTTAGACGCTATGGGAAAAAGTCCTTTTTTATCCTTGACTGAAGCCTTTTTCATAAACGCAGTGCAACTGCACGGCCATTGGATCGTGCAGAGAAACGAAACGAGCCAATGACTCGGCAGCGGTGCTGCACGAGCCTATGGCGAAGATGCCCGCCGAAGCCCGCCAGAAGGGGCGGGGTCAATGGCTATATAAGCGGCCGCTTCGCCATAGGGAATCAGGTTACTTCGACTGAAGCGACGATTCTTCGCTTACAAGAAAGAAGCCTACTCGCCGTGACAAGCACCTGCAAGCGGAGTGATTCTGCAGCTGACTCGCCGCCCGCTGACGCTGGCTGCAACGCATCCTCCCCTGCCGCCATCCGGCGATTTTCTCGCGCTAAAAGAGCAAATAAGGCGTTGTTTCAAATGCCGCGCCGTTTTTGTCGTGCATGCAAGGCCCCCTGCCGACAATCACGGTGAGTGCGTCTCCTGCTTGGGGCTTCCCCATGCGGAGGCAGCACTCAAAGAGACGGATTGTCCCCATTGCAGGGATATGAGTCTCTCCTCTCTGCGCTCACGGATAGCGTTCTTTTCAGAACGCGACTCCGCCCCTCGCGCCCTCCCGTTTCCTTCTTCACAGGAGGCTGTGAAGAAGAAACAGCGGGGTAGAGGATCTCAGCGCTCGGAGTTAGGTGAGCTCACGTCGGCTCAGCCCCCGCGTGCCTCGCCTTCTCCACAAAGAGAGGGTTCCCCTGTGCTCTTCACCCGCCCGGATCTGTGTCCCTCTGCGGCTGCGAGCGACATGGTCTCCTTCGGCGGGAGTGAAGATGACATGCTGGACAGCATGTCACTGGCTGCTTCGGATGCTGAGGAGCTGTCGGGCTCGATCAATGACCCCGCCCCCCTGCCATCCGCCGACACCAGCGATCCCAGGTCCAAAACTGGCATGGACGCCGAGCTCTTCCGCGTTCTGACCAGAGCTGTGGACGAGCTGGGATTGGAGTGGTCTCCTCCGGAGGAGCCCCCACGCAGCCGCCTCGACGAGTGGTTCCTGCCGGGGCGCCGTCAGGCCCCTCGCCAGCGGGCCTCTCCGTTCCTCCCTGAGGTCCACGAGGAACTCACCAGATCCTGGCGCGCCCCCTACTCAGCGCGCCTGCGTGCCTCGTCTTCCTCCGCCCTCACGTCTGTCGACGGCGCCGAAGACAAGGGTTACGAGAAGCTGCCTCCCCTGGATGAGTCAGTGGCCGCCCACCTTTGCCCGCCCACTGCCATCGGATGGAAAACCAAGGCTTCCCACCCGTCTAAGCCGTGTAGGACGACCTCGGCTCTCGCCGGACGCGCCTACACGTCGGCCGGACAAGCTGCTTCAGCTCTGCACTCGATGGCAATTATCCAGGTGTTCCAGGCCAAGCTTCTCGCCCAATCAGACAAGTCTGCCTTGGACCCTGCCACTTTGACAGAGTTGCGAAGCGCCACGGACCTGGCTCTGCGCGCTACAAAAGCCACAGCCCAGGCGATTGGCAGATCCATGGCCAGCTTGGTCGTGCTCGAGCGCCACCTTTGGCTCACGTTAACGGAGATCAAGGATGCGGATAAGGTCCCCTTTCTGGATGCCCCGATCTCCCCCACAGGTCTGTTTGGGCCGTCCGTGGAGGGATTCGCTGAGCGTTTCTCTGCGGCACAAAAGTCGTCCCAGGCTATGCGACACTTTCTGCCAAAACGCTCGAGTTCCACAGCTGCTTCCGGGCGCCCCAAGTCTGCACCGCCCCAGCAGCCAGTGAAACCCGCGTCTACGACCCCTTCTGCCGCTGCTGCCGCAGCCCAGCCAGCCAAGGCCGAGCCAAGACTGCGCTCTCGCTCTGCTAGACGTTACCCCTTCCCCAAGCGTCAGGGACCGCGTCCTAAGCTGGCGTTGGATCCGGCGCCTCCGTCGTCGTCCTAATCCAGGCGAAAGGAAGAGGAGGGGGCAAAGTCTCGCGCTGGCCGGACCACCCCCCAAGAGGCCTCTGCTGAACCTCCAAGCACCTCGCTCAATGCCGGGTGCCGAGGGCGGTGTGTTTTGTGTAAAAGCTGTTGTGAATACTGGGTCCATGTGTCTTGCGCCCATACAAACAGTCGCTGTGACAGCGAACAAAATAAAACACAAACATCCTCAAAAAGAGAGCAAATTTCCTCTTCCAATCATAAAGGGTGTCTCGTGCCATTGCGATGGCCAACCGCCCGAACCGATTATACCCTTGGCCACTCGGGCAGAGGCCTGGCAGGCCATCCCCGGAGTGTCAGACTGGGTATTGGGGATAGTAAAAAGAGGCTACTCACTCCAGTTCGCTCGAAGGCCCCCGCGTTTCAGCGGCGTGGTCCCCACCGTGGTGATGAGCAGGGACGCTCACGTCCTGCGCTCAGAGGTGATGATATTGCTGGAAAAGGGCGCCATAGAAGTGGTCCATCCAGCCCAGAGCGACTCGGGGTTTTACAGCCGCTACTTTCTCGTCCCCAAGAAGGATGGGACCCTTCGACCCATTCTCGATTTAAGACGCTTGAATCAGGCCCTCATGAGACGGCCGTTCAAGATGTTAACTCTGAAGCAGATCCTCTCGCACGTTCGCTCAGGGGACTGGTTTCTCTCGCTGGATCTGAAAGACGCATACTTTCACATCCAGATAGCCCCCCATCACAGGCGATTCTTGAGATTCGCCTTCGAGGGAGTGGCTTATCAATACACGGTCCTGCCCTTCGGCTTGTCCCTGGCTCCCCGCACATTTACAAAGTGCATGGACGCGGCTCTCGCCCCCCTGAGACAGAGGGGAATCCGCATCCTCAACTACCTCGACGACTGGCTCGTTCTGGCCCAGTCGGAGGAAGAACTGTTGTCTCACAGGACCCTTCTCCTCAGCCACTTAGAGTGCCTAGGACTCAAGGTCAATTTGCCCAAGAGTATGTTGCACCCCAGCCGGAAAATATCGTTTCTGGGAGCAATTTTCGATTCAACTCAGCTGAGGGCTATGGTTGTGCCAGAGCGAGCTCTGTTAATACAACAATTAGCGGGTTCGTTCAGGGCCGGAGCCCGCTTCCCCCTCAAGCGGTTTCAGAGAATGCTAGGTCTTATGGCCTCGGCATCCCCAGTGCTGGAATTGGGCTTACTACGTATGCGACCCCTTCAGCGTTGGTTGAAACCATGAGTTCCGCCTCATGCATGGCGTCACGGCCGTCTGCATGTCAATGTGGACCGAGCTTGTGTGAAAGCCCTGGCCCCCTGGAAGGACCTGCAATGGTACAAAAGGGGCGTGCCCTTGGGTTTGGTCTGCAGAAGGAAGGTAGTCACAACGGATGCCTCCAACAGGGGTTGGGGGGCGTTGTGCGATGGCAGCCCAGCCTTCGGCCTATGGTCAAAGGCAGAGGAGGGATTTCACATCAACTGCTTGGAAATGCTGGCAGTATGTCACGCCCTCTGCGCCTTCCTGCCAGATCTGAAGGGACACCACGTACTGGTCCGCTCGGACAGCATGACTGTGGTGTCTTACATAAATCGCCAGGGGGGTCTCTCCTCCAGACTCCTCTTCACTCTGGTGAAGGATCTTCTGGAATGGGCTCAGTGCAACCTGGCTTCATTGAGAGCGGTTCACGTGCCGGGCAAACTGAACCAGGGCGCGGATATGCTATCACGAAGCAATGTCCCCTCGGGAGAGTGGATGCTTCACCCGCAGACGGTTCAGAAAATTTGGGAGGTCTTTGGCAAGGCAGAGGTCGACCTCTTCGCCTCAAAAGACAACTCTCATTGCCCAATATATTTTTCGAAAGAGAGAGATGCGTTGGCCCACGATTGGCCCAACCTCCTCCTGTATGCTTTTCCCCCGACGTCTTTGATTCCTCAAATACTCAAACGAGTCAGGGAACAACGTCACAAGCTCCTCCTGGTGGCCCCGCTTTGGAGGACTCAGCCATGGTTCCCGGAGCTATGTCAGCTGCTTTGCGCAGCCCCTTGGCCGATCCCCTTGAGACGAGACCTTCTCTCTCAGGCGAACGGGGCCATTTGGCATCCCCAGCCCAATCTATGGGCCTTACACCTGTGGTGTTTGAACGGGAACCTGAGAACCTCTCGGAAGGAGTTTTGAACACAATCTCTCAAGCTAGAGCTCCGTCTACTAGGCGCCTCTACGCTTTTAAGTGGTCCGTTTTTTCCACCTGGTGTTCCACCCGTGGAAAAAATCCGGTTTCTTGTGACATATCTGTGATACTGTGGTCTTTTCTCCAAGAGCTGTTGGATAAGGGTCGTTCCCCTTCCACACTCAAGGTCTATGTGGCTGCTATAGCGGCCTCTCATGCCCCAATAGCAGGCCAGTCGATTGGCAGGAACAACTTGGTTGTTCGTTTTCTGAAGGGGTCTAGAAGGATGAATCCTTCCCGCCCCCACACTATCCCTACTTGGGACCTATCCACGGTTCTGAGGGCGCTAAAGAGTTCCCCCTTCGAACCGTTGTCGGATGCAGACCTTAAGACCCTGACACTTAAGTCCGCCTTGCTGCTAGCCTTAGTGTCAGTCAAACGTATAGGAGATCTGCAAGCGCTCTCTATAAGCCCCTCCTGCCTTGAGTTTGGACCAGGCGACTCTAAGGTCATCCTGAAACCAAGGCATGGTTACGTGCCTAAGGTGCCCTCCACCCCGTTTAGGGCACAAGTGGTAACGCTCTCTGCTCTTCCCTCTTCGGAAGGTGATCAAGNGTCGTTCCCCTTCCACACTCAAGGTCTATGTGGCTGCTATAGCGGCCTCTCATGCCCCAGTAGCAGGCCAGTCGATTGGCAGGAACAACTTGGTTGTTCGTTTTCTGAAGGGGTCTAGAAGGATGAATCCTTCCCGCCCCCATACTATCCCTACTTGGGACCTATCCACGGTTCTGAGGGCGCTAAAGAGTTCCCCCTTCGAACCGTTGTCGGATGCAGACCTGAAGACCCTGACACTTAAGTCCGCCTTGCTGCTAGCCTTAGTGTCAGTCAAACGTATAGGAGATCTGCAAGCGCTCTCTATAAGCCCCTCCTGCCTTGAGTTTGGACCAGGCGACTCTAAGGTCATCCTGAAACCAAGGCATGGTTACGTGCCTAAGGTGCCCTCCACCCCGTTTAGGGCACAAGTGGTAACGCTCTCTGCTCTTCCCTCTTCGGAAGGTGATCAAGAGTTGAGTCTGCTCTGTCCTGTTAGGGCATTGAGAATGTATGTCGAGCGATCCGCCCCCTTTAGGAAGTCGGATCAGCTCTTTGTATGCTTTGGTGGCCGCAATAAGGGACAACCGGTCACAAAGCAGAGACTTTCTAGATGGATAGTTGATGCTATCTCCCTAGCCTATTCCTCCTTGGGTCTAGAATGCCCCGTCGGAGTGCGTGCCCACTCAACAAGAGGCGTGGCCTCTTCCTGGGCGTGGTCTAGTGGTGTATCCATGGCAGAAATCTGTGCGGCGGCCGGCTGGGCCTCGCCGTCCACATTTACTAGGTTCTACAGCCTAGACATCCCCGCCCTACAGGCGGGAATCCTTTCTGCATGAGTAATCACAGGACAGCGATTCTCGACCAGACCTTGTTCTACTCGTCACTAGGGCCGTTGGGTCTAAGTACGGGTTCGGTCGTTCTCTCCATGGCATGGCGTTTATGGACCGGTTCCCATAGCGTCTAACGACGCAGTACGAGTGTAGTATCGAAAGGGAACGTACTCGGTTACTATCGTAACCTCGGTTCCCTGAGATACGGGAACGAGTACTGCGTTACGGGCCATACCATGTCGCTGCACGACATAATAGTCGCTTCAGTCGAAGTAACCTGATTCCCTATGGCGAAGCGGCCACTTATATAGCCATTGACCCCGCCCCTTCTGGCGGGCTTCGGCGGGCATCTTCGCCATAGGCTCGTGCAGCACCGCTGCCGAGTCATTGGCTCGCTGCTTCTGCACTGTCCAATGGTCGTGCAGTTGCACTTCTGCGCTTTTGGCGAAAAAGGGCTTCAGCCTGGCTACGGAAAAGGGACTTTTTCCCATAGCGCCTAACGACGCATACTCCTGCTCCCGTATCTGTGGAACCTATAGGTTACTGACATAGGTAAACCTTTAAACGTTTACGAGATCTCGCTATATTAAAATGCTTGAAGCTTTCTCGCGATATCAGAACCGATCTGTGTTTAAACGATTGTGCTGCATGTAAACGCATTAGCCTGCTTTCTATATAAAATAAGTCATTGTAAAAACAGTTTTGTGAAATTCTAATTTTCTAAATCTGAAATTTCATTCTAGATATGTGAGATTCTTGCTGGTGCAGATGGACAGCTTTGTAATAGAGAAGTTGAAGGAAAGGCAGCTTGATACCCTGGTTAAAACCTTTGAAGGTAAGTTACATTGTTCAGTAACATTCAATAACCATGATTTGTTTTAGAATTTGATATTTTCTTTAAAATAACCATAGTTACTGGTATGGTAATACAATCAAGCAATCAATCTAACATTTAAAAGCTTTATCTTATTTAAGCACATTTTGGTTTTTTGAATTTGATCAGATTTCACAAGACTTTAGGAAGCTAAATCCAGAGGCAGACTTTTTGTAGATTAGGCTTCAATTGCAGATCAAATTGTTGCCTATGCCCAGCAAGATGGAAAGGTGCATTAAGAGCTGGGTGACATGACTTCAGGTAAGGTATTTCTTATAATATGTCAATCTATAGAAACAAAATTCAACCGTATTTGATACATTAATTGGTAAATACAGTGGTACAGTAACACTTAAGTAGTTGCTTATTATTTTGTGTATTGGCTGTTAATTAGTCTTCGTTTAATTATGCCTTATTCTGCATGAGCATATTCTACATCCCTGAATCCCACCCCATACCTAAACTTAACCTGCAGTAGTTAAATGGGGCTGGGGATTCATTTGCATTAATACCATTATAAATTTTATTTATTTTTATTACAATTTCATTATTTAAAGGAATGAAGAAATTTTCATATGAAAGTGTTTCAATGTGTTGTTTTGGTTATGAGAAGTTTCACAGTTTGCACTGTATTATTCTTATGGTTTAGATGCTGAAGGGGAGAGTGATTTCAAAGTCCTGCCCATTCTGGAGGAAGGATCCACAGAACCACAACCACAGAATTCTGGAAGCCATTCATTGACATTAAAATAAACCTGTTTTAGATAGATAGAGTAGAGATATATATATATATATATATATATATATATATATATATATATATATATATATATATATATATATATATATATATATATATACACACATACACACAATAACACACACACACACACACACACACAATACATATATATGTACATACATACACATACCCCTTTACAGGCTTCACATATATAGGGTATATATGCATACATAATATATATATATATATATATATATATATATGTTATTATATATATATATAGGTATATATATATATATATATATATATATATATATATATATAGATATATATATATATATATATATATATATATATATATATATATCTCTGCTCTTGAGTAAAATTTACTCAAATTGAAGAAAATTTTACTCTGTGCCAGATAACATTTGGTCCCTCTCTGAAAAGAGTAAAAGTTACTCTTTCGATAGAGTTGTTTTTCCAGAGTTAATTTTGCTCAATTTGGTGTTAATATTTTACTCTCCGCTGTTATATTTGACTCTATTTAGTGTTTTTTTAAATTAACTCTTGTACTATTTTACTCAGTTCAGAGGTACACAAAATTTACTCTGCTACTTTTTAACTCTGTTCAGAGGAAAGTCAAATTTACTCTGCCAAAATTTACATCTCCTCCAGAGTTGTGTATCATCAATTATGAGTGAACTTTAAAGAATAAATAACTCTATCCAGAGTTAATCTTTTAAATTACATCATTCATATTTTATCCTCAAAAACCCCTAAAAATAGAAATGAAAAACTTGCTTTTCAATCTGAAAAAAAGAGTCTACAACAAACTGTATACTCATGTCTCACAATTTTATTTTTTCAAGCTCCTATTTAAATAATATTACACTTACATTTACAATATTACACTTGTGATCATGATCATTTGGTGGTTTCTGCATCTATATGGTAGACAGTGTTTTGCAGAAAGCTATACACAATGGACAGGTCTTACAGAGTAGAGCATGTTGGACAATTACAATAAAACAAGACTGGACCCTACTTCTCATCAGCCCAACAACAAGTAGATACAACTGGAGACTCTCTCAAATGCCATCCAACTGCCCTTGGATACTGGTAACAGTCTGTAAAAGAATGAAAACACATTATTGCCAATGTGACTTAAAAGTTAAGTCATACAGCATGAATAAAGAATCAGTGATGTCTGTCTTCCACCAAAGCTTATGTTTTACATAATTCCAACAGATCGTTACTAAATATGTGAAGTAGAAAATAATAGCACAAGAACAACAATTTAGAGGACAGGTGATTAAAAAGAGTTCCCCCAAAAATGAAAATTCTGTCATTAATTACTTACCCTCATGTTGTTCCAAACCTGTAAGACCTTCGTTCATCTTCACAAAAGATAAACGAAGACAAAAGAAAACACAAATTAAGATAATTTTCAAGAAATCTAAGAGCTTTTTGACCCTGCATATACAGCAAGGGTACTGCCACATTCAAGGCCCAGAAATGTAGTAAAAACATTGTTAAAATAGTCCATGTGACAGTGATTCTACCATAATTTTATGAAGCTACAAGAATACTTTTTTTAGTGCGCAATGAAAACCAAAATAACTACTTTATTCCACAGTTCTTCTCCCCCAAGTCACTGTCCTCCACCATTAAGCAGAGTATCATGATGCATGCGCATGCTTTGTAAACAAAACACAGTGCATGCGTGTTCCTGTGTCAGCAGCATCACACGTATGCATCAGGGTACTCTCGATTATGGCGGAGGATGGTGACTTGAAAGAGAAGAATTGTTGAATAGTTATTTTATTTTTCTTTTCGCACAAAAAGTATTCTCGTAGCATTGCAAATTATTGTAGAAACACTGATGTCACATGGATTATTTTAACAATGTCCTTGCTAAGTTTCTGGCCTTGATCGTGGTAGGACTCTTGCTGTCTATGAAGCTCAAAGATCTCTCAAATTTTTTCAAAATGATCTTCATTTGTGTTCCGAAGATGAAAAAGGTTTTTACGGGTTTGAAACAACATGAGGGTGAGTAATTATTGACAAAATTTTAATTTGGGGGTCAACTATTCCTTTAAGAACCTTTTTGAGAAGTAAGCAAGTTCAAGATCACACAGTAATACAACATGATCAACTAGTGTCATTTGATCTGCTTCATTAGTAGCTTCACCTTGATGAATTTCACAAGATGATCATGCTAGCTGAGATCGTTCCCGGTCTTACGTGGCGGTGACTTGAGAGGGTGGCAAAAGGTGAACCAGCATCAAAATGGAAGACAATTTGCTGTTCCAACCTGGAGATACAGAAAACAAAATAAAAATTTCTTTTAGGTTTTTAGTTTTTCATCACAACCAAGTCCTGATGACTACAGATGTGTGGATGAACTGAGCTGAAACCTCTACAAGTATTGAAATGAAGTCATACACTTATACATTATTTTTTTTATTCAGAGTCCTAAATGAAGACAATTTCTAAATGTAAATCTGCAACTCCTGTACTAGGACCTTGCAAAAATATCAGGGTAGAAGTGTTGGAAAATAAATTGAAAAAATTTGGAGGCAACAGCTACTTACATAACAAAACTTGCTCCTGGGGTCAACCAAGTATAGGAATAGAAGATGATTCCCTTCGCAGATTCTTCCTTTAAACTACGGGAAGGGCTTTTTCTACACACACAAACAAACCAATTACAACCAAAACCAATAACATCATAAACATCAATTAACAAAGTACGGTATGAACAACCTACCCATGCTCATTTGTCAAATGTGCTACCAAGATTTTCACCATGTCAGGTCTTCGGTCCAAGGTCTGGTCATGTCAACAGGTAGTCGAATGCTTCCTCATCAACCTCTGTCTTTGAGTCATCAAAGACATTAACATCCATCGGAGAAAGATTTTTTTTGGCAGCTGAAGGAAAATAAACTATTGGCAATTTGACAAATGCCAGCAATGCCAAAATCCACATAAGACACATCATACACTTATTATATTACTATTTGAAAAAATATTAATGTATTAATGATACATTATTAATGAAAAGTATTAATGATACTAAAAATGTTAAAGTTTCTCTTACCACGTTCCCAAAACATTTGAAATGTAGAAGGTTTTGAAGAAAAAATATATTTCTTTGAACTTCATTCTGACAATGTTGTTGGTTTACATCCTGAAGAAACCAAAAAGATACAGAAAGTTACAAAGTTAAACACAAGGCAATAACACTCACAGTCACATGATGAAAAAACATTCATTAGTGCACTACACAACATGAGTTATCTTTGTTCGCTAATATGTTTTTAATTTGTAATAATTGCTTGGCTTATATAATGTATATAGCCTAATTGTAGGCTAATATTAACATTGCACTGTTGTATGTACCATTTCCAACGTTTTTTTTTCCCCTCTTTCTCTGTCACTGAGGTGGAGCATTTATGAAATATTGTTCTTATAAATTCTTCCCATCATTTCCGTAATTAAAGTTTACATATTAAAAATGCACGCAAACTACAGTGAAGTGCAAAAGTTATTGTACAGTTCCGCAGTGGTCAAAAAGGATTCAATCGAATTGAATTTTGAATTGAAACACTGACATTCTGCAATAAAATCACCGACTAGCCCCTGTATATGTTAAAAATACCTTCGTTCTCATGAGAAACAGTTAACTTTCTGTCTAAATAGGACTAAATCACATCAAAATGGCCTTCAACAATCCAATTAAGGCTAACCTTAATTTAACTCTTTTCCGAGTCAAGTACATGTGGTGCACAACTCGAGCCTATCGTCACAATAGCTCAGTGGACAAACATTGATAGGCAGCTAACGTTAGCTAATTTCAATTAACGTTCAAAAAAATGCTTAAAATATATATGTTAGCTATCTGATTTCAAACTAGTTTTCAAGTTGACAGGAGAAGGCAAGCGATCTCTTAAACATTCAAAACATATGGCAAAACGATCCGAGCTCAAAGCAGAGGCGAATTTAATTAAAATAAATAGTAAGAAACTTTACTTACTTTACCATCCAGCAGAAGCGTGCCGTCTTCTAAACCCAAAGCAGCAGCAGTCGATGGCCGTGATTAACAGTAATGGCGGATCAATGAAGGGATGAGAGCAAATTGGGGAGGAGTCACAGTTACTCTGTAATTTTGCTCCCACTCTAGGGATAAATTTTACTCTGTACACTCAAAATAGAGCAAAAACAACTATTTTTGAGGAAAAAAAATTTAACTCTGGAAAAACTACTCCGCCATTTTTCCTGTGTATATATATATATATATATAGGTGTGTGTGTATATATATATATATATATATATATATATATATATATATATATATATAATGAATTTTCCCACTGACACACTACAACAAAAAATAGAAATCACTGACTTAAAACAATTGTTTAGCTGGTGAAAGTACTAGTGTTCCAATCATTTTGGCCACCACTGTATGAAGTGTTCAGATGTAAAAGACTAAAAATGTGCAGTTTGATATTTTCTTCTAAAATGAGAATTTTTTTCAGGCCTAAGTGTCTTCAAGACTAAGTGTTGTATAATTAACAGGTGGGGACCAGCATTGTGGATTTGTGCCTTGGGGACGAGACAATGACATCGCAGAACTTCGCCTTTGTTACGGGCCGTGCCACTGAAGAAGACTCGTTGCCTGGGAATTTCTCCAGCTTGCAGTATATTATATTGATGGACATAAGTCTTCATGTGTGAATTTTTTTTAAGGCCAACAGTGTTTTCTGGCCACTTGTAACATGTTTTAAATTGTCATATGTACTGTCTGGTGGACACTTTGTTTGGGTTAGTTTTAATAGCACAATGTTTGGAATGATTCTCATGTGGTAATCATTAATTTTTGAGTATTCTGCTGCTGCAATGTTGACAAAGAATCAGAATCTACAGTGCCTAGTTTACACAGTTTTGTGTTTTAAAGTAACTGATCTACTAAAATTGTTGTTTTATGTGTCTGTAATGGTTAGATAAAATGTTTGACAGCTGCACCCATTTGAAAATTGTTTTAAAAAGAAATAAACTCAAAATAAACTCATTGAATTGATGTTTGCAGTTAATGTTTACAGCAACAATTTTACATTATTTTGTGATTATTTATTATTATTGGTAAATATAAATAAAGGTAAGTTTTTTGTGTGTTTTTTTTTATCGCTCAAAAAGCTACGGTATTATGGTTGAATCACTGATGTCCAGTGTTGGGGGTAATGCGTTACAAGTAACGCAAGTAAGTATTATTACTTTTTCCAAGTACCTAGTAAAGTAACGAATTACTTTTGAATTGACACAGAAAAACATCTGAGTTACCCCCCGCCCCCATTTATTGATTAAAAGCTCTCCTGTCCCCATGTTGAGAGAAATCGGGAGTAAGATGTTAGTCAGAATAAATGTGAACATTCATTAATTCATCTCACTCAAAAAAAACAGATTCAGTATTCCTCAAAAACAGTGAAATTCAGCTCAGAATATCCTTTATGCATTTTATCCCATTTTATTTATCGATTCGATCGTCTTTGCTTCCGACCTTTGATGATCCAATTCAACCATACTAATAAGCAAAAATTACTCAAGATAATCTAACATTTGTTAGACTTTTTTTTTATTACTTTATTACATCTTTTTTCTTCTGCGTTCTTACTTTTCTATGCCTTGAACGCGTCAGTTGCGTTGCTGTCTGTTGCTGTCAGGGTCAGAAAGCTCTCGGATTTCATCAAAAATATCTTAATTTGTGTTCTGAAGATGAACGAAGGCCTTGGTTTGGAACGACATGAGGGTGCGTAATTAAAGGAGAAGTCCACTTCCAGAACAAAAATTTACAGATAAGATACTCACCCCCTTGTCATCCAACATGTTCATGTCTTTCTTTCTTCAGCCGTAAAGAAATTATGTTTTTTGAGGAAAACATTTCAGGATTTTTCTCCTTATAATGGACCGATATGGTGCCACGATTTTGAACTTCCAAAATGCAGTTTAAATGCGGTGTTATCTAGCGAAACAATCTGTTATTTTCATTAAAAAAATACAATTTAAATACTTTTTAAGCTCAAACTCTCGTCTTGTCTTGCTCTCCCTGAACTCTGTGTATTCTGGCTCAAGACAGTTAGGGTATGTCGAAAAACTCCAATAGTATTTTCTCCCTCAACTTCAAAAATCATTTCAAAATCATCCTACATCGCTGCGGAAGTACTGACCCAGTCTTTGCAAAAGTGAACATGCAAAGACGGTCAAACACCCTTTACAAAAAAAGGTAAAACAGCGATGTAGGACGATTTTGAAGTTGAGGGAGAACATGAGATGGGAGTTTTTCAACATAAATGAACCTCATGAACTGAAAAAAGTTCAGGCAGTGCGAGACAAGATGAGCATTAAAAGTATATAAATTGTATTATTTTTATAAAAATAACCGATCGTTTCGCTAGATAAGACCCTTCTTCCTCGGCTGGGATCATTTACAACCGCATTTGGGATCATTTGAAGCCGCATTTAAACTGACTTTTGGAAGTTCAAACTCGGGGCACCATAGCAGTCCATTATATGGAGAAAAATCTCTAATTTATTTACAACTGAAGAAAGAAAGACATGAACATCTTGGATGACAAGGGGGTGAGCACATTATCTGTCAATTTTTGTTCTGGAAGTGGACTTCTCCTTTAATGACAGAATTTTCATTTTTGGATGATACAAATCCGAATCCATCTTTCTGCATGGGTATATTATCAAACCACAGTCAATATTTTGGTCTGCAACATTTAACAAATACTCTTGAAAAATCTTTGCACAGCCTCCCACACTATAAACAACTTTACTTTAATCGTTTGCTCTTTGGCATCTCCCTTTTGATCAGCTTAATTTGAAAACTGTTATGTTACTTAGCAACCTTAGACATAATCGACTGTATGCTGATACAGAGCACTAAACTAATTATCAAGGATGTGAACTTATTTATCTATCTATCTATCATGACTGGCATAGAGTCACGCCATACACTTCCCCTTCTGTTATGTTTCTGATCTCTGATTGTGTACCATTATGCAACTGTGCAGATTTGATCACGAAAGCAGCAGGCGCTGTGAGGTGTTCTCCGGGTTATTCATCTGCTGATATGTGGTGAATGTGGGCGCGTGTTTGCACGAGAGACGCTCGTGCCGGTCTGTCTCCGGGTTGCCATGGTGAGGAGGTCCCCCATCAGTTGTACAGGGTGTGATTAAGAGACATGTTTTTTTGCACTTGTGTCACCTGATTTGGAACTGTCTAGCAGACTTGCAACAGTTCTCTATGGCAGGTGAATAATTTTTATGTCAAAGCATATAACATTTAATACATTTTTAGGAACTAAGCATTTTTTGTTTATTAAAATAGAAAACCAAAATAGTGAAAATTGAAATAATTATATATTCATATTTTATTTAAATCTTAATTTGTTAAAAATGTAACATTTTTTCAAAACCAAATCATGAAAACAATCCAAAATTTAATACTAATATTATTCATATTAACATTGCTAGCATAGATTTTTCTAGATTTGATTTTTTCTGTCAGGAATGTAGTATTTTTACGTTTATAAAAATGGAAAAGCAAAATGTTTAAAATGAAAATAAAGTCCTATTTGATTAAAATCTTAATGTTCTATTAAAATGGTCAGGAGTGTAACATTTTTGTTCATAGAAATGAAAAAAACTAATTTTAAAACAATACAAAATTTAATATTAATATTTATTCAAATTATAACATTTTAATTTTATTTAAATATGAATATTTTGATAGAACAATTCTAGTCATTTTATTTTAATATCAATTAAATTACTTATTTTTTAATATTAACATTTCTAACATAGATTTATTCTTTCTTTTTTTTCTGTCAGAAATGTAACATTTTTCTTTACAAAAATGGAAAACCAAAAGGTTGAAAATGAAAATAGATATTATATTCCTGTTTTATTAAAATCTTAATATTCTGTTAAATTCAGGAATGTAACATTTTTGTTCATAGAAATTGCAAACCAAATTGTTAAAACAATACAAAATTTTACTGATAATACTGATTACATTATTTAATTATTCATTAATAATAATATTGTTAGCATTGATTTTTCTTTATTTTTTTATTTATTTATTTATTTTTTTTGTTCTGTCAGGAACATTTTTGTGTTTATAAAAGATTGAAAATGGAAATAATTTATATTACTATTTGTTTAAAATCCTAATATTTTGTTAAAATAGTCAGGAATGTAACATTTTTTATTCATAGAAATGGAAAACCAAATTGTTAAAGTAATACAAATTTTAATATTAATATTTATTCAAATTATATTGATTTATTTTATTTCAATATTAATATTTTGTTAAAACATTTTTATTAATGTTATTTTGATTAATATTGGTTACATGATTTAATTATTCCTTAATAATAACATTGCTAGCATTGATTTTTATTGATTATTATTATTTTCTGACAGGAGTGTAAAATGTTTGTTTATAAAAAAAGGAAAACCAAAATGTTGAAAATTAAAATAATTTATATTCCTATTTAATTAAAATTCTAATATTTTGTGAAAATTGTCAGGAATGTAACATTTTTTGTTCATAGAAATGGAATCCATTTACAAATATTAATATTTATTCAAATTATAATGGTTTATTTTATTTAAATATTAATATTATGTTAAAACAATTTTTATTCATTTTATTTTAATATGAATTAAATTATTTATTCCGTAATATTAACATTGCTAGCATTGATTTTTCTTGATTGTTTTTCTGTCAGGAATGCAACATTTTTATGGTTATAAAAAGGAAACCCAAAACATTAAAAATGAAAATATATTTATATTATAGGAATATATTACATTCCTATTTTTTTAAAAACATAATATCCTGTTGTCAAGAATGTAACATTTTTGTTCATAGAACTGGAAAATCAAATCTATCTGTCTGTCTACGTTTGTCTATCTATCTATCATCATCTGTCTGTCTGTCTGTCTGTCTGTCTATCATCTATGTATCTATCTATCTATCTATCTATCTATCTATCTATCTATCTATCATCTGTCTGTCTATCATCTATCTATATCTCTATCTCTATCTATGTCTACTATCTATCAATCTATCTATATCTATATCTCTGTCTATCTATCTATCTATCTATCT
>VONZ01004252.1:0-11581 GCA_012976165.1 Labeo catla | reverse complement strand
AAACTGATAAGAACAGATTTTTTATTACCACACATTCAATATTACATATCATAATACATTACATCTCCACTTGAAAATCATAATCATACCTCATTTCCAACTCAGAAATCAACATTTGTCCCAATTATCTTTTTGTCTTCCAGCTAATTATACCTCAAAAATCATTAACACTTATCACAATACAGTTCAACCAAATCTTTCCACCTTTCTTTGGCTGCATGTTTACCCCACCTTTGGACATCCCACTTGATCCTTCCCCTTAATTCAGCCTCCACTCCCCGTACTATCGCTTCTGCTGACCTTCTGCCCTTTCCTCTACTTAACTCCTGTCTTTCCTCCCATATGCCTTTCTTTACCAAACTCATTATCAGCCAAAGCATAAATGCCACTTTCCCTTCCCCCTTCTTACATCTAATGCCCCCAATTACATTCCCACCTGAGACTCTAAAATGATCTGAAACCACCCTTAGCACCCTCCTCGCCCCTCCCCACACTCTATGTGCAAAATCACATTCCCAAAAGGTGTGTCTTATAGTCTCTTCTTGTAAACACCCCTCCCTCGGGCACCTATCATCTCTTGATAGCCCATGTCTATACATAACTTCCTTCACTGGCAAACGCCCCAAAAAACATAACCAATTGAGATCTTTTAGACCATTGTCCAGTCTCTTTGGCTGAATGTTCAACCACACCCTCTCCTGGACACCAACTCCCACTTTACTAGACACCCTCTCCCTGACCTTCCCATACAGCGTCCTCTGCACCAAACATACCGCCCTATCCTTGCCCTCAGGGTATTTCTCCAACCACCTAGCTGCATGCCTGTAATGCCAAGGCTGCACCTCCGCCTTAGGACCATCGTTGGTCCACTTCATTACATGCCGTGCCTGATACGAGAAAAACAACCTTAGAAAATACCCCGATGGATGCTCGACTGGCTTGGCTAACTGCGCCAAAGTAGAAGACACAAACAAACAATCAAGTTTTAGAGGAATATGAGGCACATCCCGCCCCCCTTTACTAACATGATTAAACATTTCAGACCTCTTAACATATTCATACCTACCCCCCCATACAAAGTTAAAAAGTAACCGTATTACTGCCCTTCTCATACTTGCTGGTAGAGGGTAAATGTAAGCCAAATACTGAAGCACTGGCAACACGTCCATCTTCACTACCAGGACTTTCCCCATCAGCGACAACCTACGCCCTTTCCACCTTGCTAACCTCTTCTGCACTGACGAAATACGCCCGACCCAATTCACAGTTGCTGAACCTTCGTTTTGAAAATGTATGCCCAATATCTTCAAAGGACCCTCACACACCTGCAAACCACCAAGGCTTTCACGCCTCATCCTAAACTTCCCAAAGAACTTAATGGCTGACTTTGCAACATTTAGACTAGCCCCTGATGCTAGTGAAAACTCTTCAAAAACTGACAAAGCTTTCTCAAGACACCTATCTGACATCAACAACAGTGAAGTGTCATCAGCATACTGTGATAACTTTACTTCAGCTCCCTTCGCTCCTGGTACCACAAACCCTTTGATTCTATTATCTAGTCTGATTGCCTCGGCCACAGGCTCCATATACAAAATAAAAAGCAATGGGGAGAGAGGGCATCCTTGCCTCACCCCTCCCTTTGCCTCAAACCCCAACCCTACATTGCCATTAACCTTGACCAGACAATTAGAACCTGTATACAGTGCTCTAATCCATCCTGTAAAGTTCTCCCCGAAACCCATTCTCTCCATAACTTTAAACATAAACCCCCTATTGCCCCGATCAAAGGCCTTAGCCTGATCTAAGCTAACCACCATTAGAGGTAGTTCCCTATCTTCTGCCCATGCAATAACATCCCTAATGAGTTGCAGGTTCCATTTAATGCTACGGCCCTCTACCCCACATGTTTGATCTACGTGCACAACATGAGGTAGGGCTTTCCTCAACCTGTCCGCCAGAAGCTTCGCTATAATTTTGTAATCCGCCGAAAGCATTGTGAGGGGCCTGTAATTGGCAATGTCTGACCTTTCCCCTTTTTTGTAGAGAAGTGTTATTACTCCTGTTGCCATTGAACCTCGTATATTTCTTTCCTCCAGCACCTTTCTAATCACCTCCACCAAATGAATACCTAAAATACTAAAACACCTCACATAAAATTCGACAGGCAAGCCATCTATCCCTGGCACTTTGCCTTTACTCATCCTCTTCACAACACCCTCAACTTCACCTATTGTAATAGGGGCATCTAAACCAACCCTTACTTCCTCCGGGACAACTTTAGACAAAAAATTAACAAACATCTCACTTTTCTCCACTACTACCTCCCTCTCACTGAAAAATTTTTTTGAAGTGGTCTCTTACATAACCATTTATCTCTTCAACTTTGATCAAACTCCCCCCTTTCTTATCCTCTAATTCAACTATCACTTGCTTCTCTTTACGATCCCTGACCGATCTGAAAAGAGCAGCCGTACAGCCCGCCCCCTTTTCCCGTGTTTCCTGTCTTATTTTAAACAGAAAATTTTTGGCTTGATCTTCATAGATCCCCCTTAACTGTCTCTTAAGCGTGTTAATTGTCACCCAATCAAATGCACCCCCTACATTATACTCTTCAAATTTCAGCTCTAACTCTCTCTGTAAATCTCTTGCTTGTCTCCAAACCTTCCCAGTTCTTCTTTTACAGTATCTAATTATCCACGCCTTTGAACGTTCCTTAACCATTTCCCACCAGCCCAACACATCACTATACATACACTTTAACTCCTCCAACCCCCCAAAAAAAACAGCATACTCTTCACAAAATTCTTTTTCCTTCAATACCTCAACATTCATCCTCCAATACCCCTTACCGAATTTGACTGTGTTCCCCTTAATCACAAACCAGACCATTTCATGATCAGAAAAGAAAACCGGCCTTACACCCCCCTTGTCCAAAACAATATTCCTTGAGAAAAATACATAATCTAACCTTTTCTCCACCCCTCTAGAATTCCTCCATGTAGTCATACATGCTTTAGGACTAACCCTCTGCCCTCCATCCACCAAATCATGCCCTTGCAGAATACCTTCCAACACCTGCTGACTACTATCCCCTTTATCCCCTAACTGTATGGTGAAATCCCCCCCCATTATAATTTGTTTATTAGTGGCACAAACCATTAACAACATTCCAAAAATTTCATTCCTCTCCTCAGCTGTCTGAGGAGCATACACTGAGAGTAATCGATATTCATCCCCTCTCCACTTTACATCCGCCCCAACCACCCTCCCTTGTGAAACTGTGAAATGATTCTCAACTTCTATTTCCTGATCCCAAAACAATATCCCCACCCCTGAAGAAAAAACCCCACCCACACTCCATACTGCACCTCCCTTTGCCCACTCTTCGGTAAATTTCCTTGCATCCTCAATACCTTTTAAATGAACTTCTTGCAAAAAATAAATGTTACATTTACACTTATGCAAAAAAGAAAACACAGCTCTTCGTTTAACTGAGTCTCTTATACCCCTTACATTTATAGTCCCCACAGTTAGTTCCTCAGTAGACACCCTTATTCACTCTTTAATGTTCCCTCAATTTCTTGTGCTTCCAGGCTTGTGGCCACCCACTCACTCTCCACTAAGTCTGCCCAACTTACGGGTGTTGCCCTGCAACCCGACGACTCCTCTTCCTGCTCCTCATACCCCTTAACGTCCATTTCCTCAGTCATCTGAAATAAGGGCCTCGCGTTGTCCATCTCAAGCCCATCTTGACTGTCCGTAGATGACGATTCCTCTGCGAAACTCAACTTTAGAACATTCTCAGGTTTCCTCCTCTTGCTTGGTCTCCCCTTCCTCTTATCACCTTTCCTGACCAGTTGGTTTCCTTCCCCTCCCGCATCAGCTGAGACACTTCCCTTCTCCTCTTCCATCTCCTCCTCTTCTACGTTGTGCTGTTTGGGGGTTTTGAACTGCTCCCCACTCAATGCTTCCAAGAATGCCGCCATCGCATCTTCAACTTCCTCGCTCTCGTTGCCTCTCTCCACACCACTTACTCCAATCTCCTTACTGGTGTCATCTGTTTCCTCCTCCTCCACCTGTTGATCAAGGATCCTCTTTTGGCCTTCCTCCCCCAACAGTCTGTCCTTCACACCTTCGTCCTCTCTCACACCTTCCCTGCCCTGCTTTCGGCCATCTTTGCAATCTCTCATCAAGTGGTCTGATGAGCCACAGGTGTGACAGGTCTTAGGAGCGCTGCACTCTTTTACTGTGTGCCCCAGCTGGGAACACCGTAGACACCTTTGCTGTTCGCACCTGCCATCATTATGTCCATAACGGCTACACCTCCTACAAAAGGGAGGCTGTCTGGAGTAGAACAGATACCCTTTGTCTGCTCCGATGTTAAACTGTGCGGGAGGATGCATCAACCCCTCCAATCCGTTGTCTTCAGTTCTTAAAAGAACTTGGAATTGCCTCTTCCCAGTCCATACCCCCAAACTGTCTCTTACATAACGTGCAGGTGTAAGAACTTCAGCATATCTTACCAGAAAAGCCATTAAGGTCTCATCTGTGACATATGGGTTATACATGTGAAGGGTGATGACTCTAAAATTTGGTCTGTCCAAGCTTATGACGTTGAAACGCCCCAAAAGGCCTACCTTGTCCCTCCTCTCAAACTTCTCCATCACTACTTTGCACAGCTCCCCTGTATTCACAGTCACGTCAAAACACTTTTCTTGTCTATTGGTCTGCAAACAGTACACATCTTCTACTTTCAACTTCATCTTATCCAAAAGAACACCCCGTGCAAAAACTTCTCTTTCCATCATATCCATCGCTGGATCCTTCAACTGAAAACGCAACGTATTTCTCAATCCCGCTCTTGGAACCGAGGGCGCAGATGTACCCGCCATATTTCCTTCTCCCGTGATCAAATCCCCAACACTTGATCTTAGCCAAAAGGCCGAAGCTGGCGATGCTTTAAGCGGCAGCTGGAGTCGAAACAGCGACGCCGTCTTCGCTGGCGTCGAGACCCTAAACGCTGGGCCGAGGGCACTCGCTGTAACGCGGATCAGCCTCACCACTGGCCCCGGCGGCGGCTCTGCAGCGATGGAAAGTACGGGTCGCTCATAACTCCCCAACGGTTCGTCGCAGAGCCAAGCGCCTCGTGTCATCGGAATCCTTGGCTCGAGACGAACGAGAGGCAGGTCTCGGACGGGCTGGTCGTTCTGGCGAAATTTTCGGCTATTTTGGATTTTGTTGAAACCCTACTTTTGCACGCTAGCGCTAGGCATTGGGCCCGGTCCGGCCCAGAGCGGTGCGGAAAGATTCCCTGGAGTCCGACTGTCAAAGATGATCCAAGAAAAGCTGAAATTTCCATTCACCTTGGCGAGGGGACCCCAAAACGTTCGCAGGTCGCGGGGCCGAGTTTGCGAAAATGGCTTTAACTCTCCAGAGGAATGAGATCATTTCAGCCAAACGCAAGTACAATCGGCAAAATGTACCAGTCGTGTCAGGTGAAGAGGGCGCGCTGGCCACTTCGGTAGCGCTTGTAAGATGAAAGGAAAATGGGGAAGGGTACAAAAAGGACAGCCAAACAAACGCGTAAATGTACAGCTACGCGAACACTCAGAGTCCGCGGAGAAACCTGAACTGAACCGGCCACCAGGGGGCAACTTTTCAAGAGCGTGAGCGGATTCGTTTTCACGCGCACACCGTGTGACAGAAGCCCTCGTTCTGAACACCTCTTTGAACCACAGAAAAGGAAACAACAACAACAACCACCACCGCAAAACTCACCTGCCTTTTTTTCAACCAAAGACATGCAGGGGAGAGCGCGAACGCAGTCCCCCACTACCATAAATTATGCAGTCGAGATTCCCACATTTGGGGAATTCGCAGGGGTCAGCACGGCCAGAGTGCAATGGACGAGCCTCGCCCTGGGTGAACCACCTTCTTGATCATGGTGTCTCCCCTGCCAGGTAAGTATGAAGGCCCAGGCCGCCTGTCAGAGGGACCACCTCCCTCTCTACCCTCCTTATCAACGGTGACCCCCACACCCCGAGCAAAGGGAGGACGGGTACCTTGCGTCGCTTGCCTGCGCTGTGCGTGACCAAGCCTGCAAACCGCCAAGCGTCGGCACGAGCTGCAGCCCTTTTTAGACCGGCGCTTCGCAGCCCTTGACAATTAAGACGACTCCCTATAATCAAACACACCTGATTGGGAGCGTCAGCTCGTTAGTGGAGGGCCTTCCTGCTCTCAGATGGGCGTGTACCGCATCATTTTGTTCTCGGCCAGCACAATGGCTGCTGCCCCTCCCCGGGCAAGGGGAAGCTTAACGCCTCTTGAGACATTCGGCACCAGCTTCCTAGCCCTGGACACGGTAAGGTGACTCCCCATAATCGTTCCACCTGCTATAGATGACTCCCCGTAATGGAACAGACCTGGTGCTGCCAGCTGGCTGGCGGTGCCGCCTCGGCCCCAGACGAGACGCTTCGAGAACACTTCTCGCTTCTGCTATTAGTCACCACAAAAAGAAAGACCGCCCCGGGCGACACTGCAATACCAGGTAATGATGGAAGTGGATTTGAAGCAAGCCCCTGCCCAGCCCTGCGGATCCAAAACCACACATGTAGCCTCCCCTGGTAACACGTGATTGCATTAAACTGATAAGAACAGATTTTTTATTACCACACATTCAATATTACATATCATAATACATTACATCTCCACTTGAAAATCATAATCATACCTCATTTCCAACTCAGAAATCAACATTTGTCCCAATTATCTTTTTGTCTTCCAGCTAATTATACCTCAAAAATCATTAACACTTATCACAATACAGTTCAACCAAATCTTTCCACCTTTCTTTGGCTGCATGTTTACCCCACCTTTGGACATCCCACTTGATCCTTCCCCTTAATTCAGCCTCCACTCCCCGTACTATCGCTTCTGCTGACCTTCTGCCCTTTCCTCTACTTAACTCCTGTCTTTCCTCCCATATGCCTTTCTTTACCAAACTCATTATCAGCCAAAGCATAAATGCCACTTTCCCTTCCCCCTTCTTACATCTAATGCCCCCAATTACATTCCCACCTGAGACTCTAAAATGATCTGAAACCACCCTTAGCACCCTCCTCGCCCCTCCCCACACTCTATGTGCAAAATCACATTCCCAAAAGGTGTGTCTTATAGTCTCTTCTTGTAAACACCCCTCCCTCGGGCACCTATCATCTCTTGATAGCCCATGTCTATACATAACTTCCTTCACTGGCAAACGCCCCAAAAAACATAACCAATTGAGATCTTTTAGACCATTGTCCAGTCTCTTTGGCTGAATGTTCAACCACACCCTCTCCTGGACACCAACTCCCACTTTACTAGACACCCTCTCCCTGACCTTCCCATACAGCGTCCTCTGCACCAAACATACCGCCCTATCCTTGCCCTCAGGGTATTTCTCCAACCACCTAGCTGCATGCCTGTAATGCCAAGGCTGCACCTCCGCCTTAGGACCATCGTTGGTCCACTTCATTACATGCCGTGCCTGATACGAGAAAAACAACCTTAGAAAATACCCCGATGGATGCTCGACTGGCTTGGCTAACTGCGCCAAAGTAGAAGACACAAACAAACAATCAAGTTTTAGAGGAATATGAGGCACATCCCGCCCCCCTTTACTAACATGATTAAACATTTCAGACCTCTTAACATATTCATACCTACCCCCCCATACAAAGTTAAAAAGTAACCGTATTACTGCCCTTCTCATACTTGCTGGTAGAGGGTAAATGTAAGCCAAATACTGAAGCACTGGCAACACGTCCATCTTCACTACCAGGACTTTCCCCATCAGCGACAACCTACGCCCTTTCCACCTTGCTAACCTCTTCTGCACTGACGAAATACGCCCGACCCAATTCACAGTTGCTGAACCTTCGTTTTGAAAATGTATGCCCAATATCTTCAAAGGACCCTCACACCCCTGCAAACCACCAAGGCTTTCACGCCTCATCCTAAACTTCCCAAAGAACTTAATGGCTGACTTTGCAACATTTAGACTAGCCCCTGATGCTAGTGAAAACTCTTCAAAAACTGACAAAGCTTTCTCAAGACACCTATCTGACATCAACAACAGTGAAGTGTCATCAGCATACTGTGATAACTTTACTTCAGCTCCCTTCGCTCCTGGTACCACAAACCCTTTGATTCTATTATCTAGTCTGATTGCCTCGGCCACAGGCTCCATATACAAAATAAAAAGCAATGGGGAGAGAGGGCATCCTTGCCTCACCCCTCCCTTTGCCTCAAACCCCAACCCTACATTGCCATTAACCTTGACCAGACAATTAGAACCTGTATACAGTGCTCTAATCCATCCTGTAAAGTTCTCCCCGAAACCCATTCTCTCCATAACTTTAAACATAAACCCCCTATTGACCCGATCAAAGGCCTTAGCCTGATCTAAGCTAACCACCATTAGAGGTAGTTCCCTATCTTCTGCCCATGCAATAACATCCCTAATGAGTTGCAGGTTCCATTTAATGCTACGGCCCTCTACCCCACATGTTTGATCTACGTGCACAACATGAGGTAGGGCTTTCCTCAACCTGTCCGCCAGAAGCTTCGCTATAATTTTGTAATCCGCCGAAAGCATTGTGAGGGGCCTGTAATTGGCAATGTCTGACCTTTCCCCTTTTTTGTAGAGAAGTGTTATTACTCCTGTTGCCATTGAACCTCGTATATTTCTTTCCTCCAGCACCTTTCTAATCACCTCCACCAAATGAATACCTAAAATACTAAAAAACCTCACATAAAATTCGACAGGCAAGCCATCTATCCCTGGCACTTTGCCTTTACTCATCCTCTTCACAACACCCTCAACTTCACCTATTGTAATAGGGGAATCTAAACCAACCCTTACTTCCTCCGGGACAACTTTAGACAAAAAATTAACAAACATCTCACTTTTCTCCACTACTACCTCCCTCTCACTGAAAAATTTTTTGAAGTGGTCTCTTACATAACCATTTATCTCTTCAACTTTGATCAAACTCCCCCCTTTCTTATCCTCTAATTCAACTATCACTTGCTTCTCTTTACGATCCCTGACCGATCTGAAAAGAGCAGCCGTACAGCCCTCCCCCTTTTCCCGTGTTTCCTGTCTTATTTTAAACAGAAAATTTTTGGCTTGATCTTCATAGATCCCCCTTAACTGTCTCTTAAGCGTGTTAATTGTCACCCAATCAAATGCACCCCCTACATTATACTCTTCAAATTTCAGCTCTAACTCTCTCTGTAAATCTCTTGCTTGTCTCCAAACCTTCCCAGTTCTTCTTTTACAGTATCTAATTATCCACGCCTTTGAACGTTCCTTAACCATTTCCCACCAGCCCAACACATCACTATACATACACTTTAACTCCTCCAACCCCCCAAAAAAAACAGCATACTCTTCACAAAATTCTTTTTCCTTCAATACCTCAACATTCATCCTCCAATACCCCTTACCGAATTTGACTGTGTTCCCCTTAATCACAAACCAGACCATTTCATGATCAGAAAAGAAAACCGGCCTTACACCCCCCTTGTCCAAAACAATATTCCTTGAGAAAAATACATAATCTAACCTTTTCTCCACCCCTCTAGAATTCCTCCATGTAGTCATACATGCTTTAGGACTAACCCTCTGCCCTCCATCCACCAAATCATGCCCTTGCAGAATACCTTCCAACACCTGCTGACTACTATCCCCTTTATCCCCTAACTGTATGTTGAAATCCCCCCCCATTATAATTTGTTTATTAGTGGCACAAACCATTAACAACATTCCAAAAATTTCATTCCTCTCCTCAGCTGTCTGAGGAGCATACACTGAGAGTAATCGATATTCATCCCCTCTCCACTTTACATCCGCCCCAACCACCCTCCCTTGTGAAACTGTGAAATGATTCTCAACTTCTATTTCCTGATCCCAAAACAATATCCCCACCCCTGAAGAAAAAACCCCACCCACACTCCATACTGCACCTCCCTTTGCCCACTCTTCGGTAAATTTCCTTGCATCCTCAATACCTTTTAAATGAACTTCTTGCAAAAAATAAATGTTACATTTACACTTATGCAAAAAAGAAAACACAGCTCTTCGTTTAACTGAGTCTCTTATACCCCTTACATTTATAGTCCCCACAGTTAGTTCCTCAGTAGACACCCTTATTCACTCTTTAATGTTCCCTCAATTTCTTGTGCTTCCAGGCTTGTGGCCACACACTCACTCTCCACTAAGTCTGCCCAACTTACGGGGGTTGCCCTGCAACCCGACGACTCCTCTTCCTGCTCCTCATACCCCTTAACGTCCATTTCCTCAGTCATCTGAAATAAGGGCCTCGCGTTGTCCATCTCAAGCCCATCTTGACTGTCCGTAGATGACGATTCCTCTGCGAAACTCAACTTTAGAACATTCTCAGGTTTCCTCCTCTTGCTTGGTCTCCCCTTCCTCTTATCACCTTTCCTGACCAGTTGGTTTCCTTCCCCTCCCGCATCAGCTGAGACACTTCCCTTCTCCTCTTCCATCTCCTCCTCTTCTACGTTGTGCTGTTTGGGGGTTTTGAACTGCTCCCCACTCAATGCTTCCAAGAATGCCGCCATCGCATCTTCAACTTCCTCGATCTCGTTGCCGCTCTCCACACCACTTACTCCAATCTCCTTACTGGTGTCATCTGTTTCCTCCTCCTCCACCTGTTGATCAAGGATCCTCTTTTGGCCTTCCTCCCCCAACAGTCTGTCCTTCACACCTTCGTCCTCTCTCACACCTTCCCTGCACTGCTTTCGGCCATCTTTGCAATCTCTCATCAAGTGGTCTGATGAGCCACAGGTGTGACAGGTCTTAGGAGCGCTGCACTCTTTTACTGTGTGCCCCAGCTGGGAACACCGTAGACACCTTTGCTGTTCGCACCTGCCATCATTATGTCCATAACGTCTACACCTCCTACAAAAGGGAGGCTGTCTGGAGTAGAACAGATACCCTTTGTCTGCTCCGATGTTAAACTGTGCGGGAGGATGCATCAACCCCTCCAATCCGTTGTCTTCAGTTCTTAAAAGAACTTGGAATTGCCTCTTCCCAGTCCATAACCCCAAACTGTCTCTTACATAACGTGCAGGTGTAAGAACTTCAGCATATCTTACCAGAAAAGCCATTAAGGTCTCATCTGTGACATATGGGTTATACATGTGAAGGGTGATGACTCTAAAATTTGGTCTGTCCAAGCTTATGACGTTGAAACGCCCCAAAAGGCCTACCTTGTCACTCCTCTCAAACTTCTCCATCACTACTTTGCACAGCTCCCCTGTATTCACAGTCACGGCAAAACACTTTTCTTGTCTATTGGTCTGCAAACAGTACACATCTTCTACTTTCAACTTCATCTTATCCAAAAGAACAACCCGTGCAAAAACTTCTCTTTCCATCATATCCATCGCTGGATCCTTCAACTGAAAACGCAACGTATTTCTCAATCCCGCTCTTGGAACCGAGGGCGCAGATGTACCCGCCATATTTCCTTCTCCCGTGATCAAATCCACAACACTTGCTCTTAGC
>VONZ01004251.1:0-11613 GCA_012976165.1 Labeo catla | reverse complement strand
TTGGGCCAAAGAAAATATTTCAATAGTTTTACTAAGTTAATTGTATTTTAAAAACAAATTTTGATTTTGATGGCTGCAACATGCTCCACAAAGGTGAGACAAATATATATTGTGCAAGGTGTCAACTGTCGTCTTTTGGACAACTGTCAAGTCAGCAGTCTTCCCCCTGATTGTGTGTGTACAGAACTAGACTGAGAGACCATTTAAAGGCCTTTGCAGGTGTTTTGCGTTAATTAGCTGATTAGAGTGTGGCACCAGGTGTCTTCAATATTGAACCTTTAACAATATTTTAATTTTCTGAGATACTGAATTTGGGGTTTTCATTAGTTGTCAGTTATAATCATCAAAATTAAAAGAAATAAACACTTGAAATATATCAGTCTGTGTGGAATGAATGTATACATTATACAAGTTTCACTTTTCGAATGGAATTAGTGAAATAAATCAACTTTTTGATGATATTCTAATTACATGACCAGCACCAGTGTGTGTGTGTATGTGTGTGTGTGTATATGTATGTATGTGTATATATATATATATATATATATATATGGTTTGCATCAGGCACGTGATCAGCTACAGACAAATAAAGTAAAAACGAAAAAAACACCAATATTGTGAAACATTACAAATTAAAAAAAAAAAAAAAACTTTTCAATTTAAATACATTACAAAATGTAAAGTTATTCCTGTGATGCAAAGCAGAATTTAGAAATCATTACAATTTATTTGACTCAAGAAACATTTCTGATTTTTATTAATGTAGAAAATTTAGCTGCTTCTTATTGTGTGTGGAAATGGTGATACATTATATTTTTTCAGGATTTTTTGATAAATTTAAAGTTTAATTAACATTTATCTGCATTTATCAAAAAAAATAATAAATGCATTAACAAACTTAATGAAATAAAAATCATTTTAGATGTCTTCATTCACTTTATATCACTTTCATACATGATGAATAAAATGATTAATTTCTTTCTTTTAAATCTTATACAAATGTTTGAGTGGTATCGTTTGCACAAAAATATTAAGCAGCAAAACTATTTTTAACATTGATAATAATAAGAAATGTTTCTTGAGCAGCAAATCAGCATATTACAATGATTTCTGAACAATCATGTGACACTTAAACTTCTCTTAGTAAACAACAACAGATTTATAAACGTTTCTAATGACAAATGTTGTGTTCCCAAATGCAAATTAAAGTGGCTCGAACCAAGCGTGGCTAGGAGTGAATTCAGTTCATGTTTTAGAAAACAATCTTTAGCAGTTTATTTAGGTAATAGCTTAAGGCCATTTGCATGATTTCAACACCCCCAACCCCTCAAAAAAAAAAAAACACTCGGATCTACGCAAATCGCATGGGTCATCCCTCAGAGGTCGGAAAATACGGAAATCCATATCCCTGATGCATATTTTGTAATAGATTTTTTTGATAAAATATTGTTGCTGGACTTTGGCTTCATGTACTAAATTCAGTGTTCAGTTTTTTGCTTTGACAACTTTTCCAAAAAAAAAAAAAAAAAAAATTATCCAAACTTGTAAACCTAAAAAAGTAAAGAAAATTTGAATGTCTACAATAAATGTTTTGTTGGAGTTTATGCTCTGACATACCTCTGAATAAATTCAAGGGTGCATGCAGCTTCATCCTGATAAGCAAGGTTTAAGTTGTAATAGGTCGCAAACAATGCTGCCAGGCCCTCAACAAACGCCTCTGAACATGGGCCAAGGACAACTTCCCTTTCGACTGACAACATCCACTTGCTTGGGGTCATGGATTCACCTGTAAAAGAAATACAGAAGGACATAGATTAATAAGTGTTGTAAAAGCATGGTTCATGGGTAGTTCATGTTAACTAATAAAGACACTGATACTATAATACTATAAATTAAAAGATAATAAAGACTATGGTTACCAATAAGGAGAGAGAGAGAGGTTCAGAGACAATAACAAATGGAAGAAATATAGGAGTGAGAATAGAACTGTGAAATGGAATACAGGAACAGCGGTGGCAAAAATAGAAATAGAAAGCAAAGAACAGTGTGTATAATACAGACAGAAGGTAAGGTACATTACCTTGAATGATCAGTGCAGGTGAATCTGGTAATCCATCTCTTTCCATGTCGGCTGCAGTTGCTGCTACCTAAAAAAAATAAAAATATTTTGCATTACCAGTTCAACTTTTAAGACATTAAAAATCAAAATGATATTACTTACATCAGCTTCAATTAGAAGGGTTTCTCTTCTCTCTTTAAAATGGGCCATTAAGAGTTGCAGGATGCACAGGACCAGAGAATTTCCCTTTTGATACTTTGACAGAACAGCATGTACCTCACTGTTCAGGGCTCGAAATTAACTTTTTTTACTTGGTAGCACTGGTGCTCCCAACTTCAAAAAGTTAGGAGCACCGGAAAAAATTTAGGAGCACCAAATGAATATTAAGGAGCACCACAACTGCCAGTTGAGCAGAACAGCCAGCGCTCGGCCCGGCATTTCTTTGTAGTAATGCACCGATCTTGATTCTTCATGGCCGATTCTGATTGCCGATGTTTTTACAAGCAAATGGGCTGATTCTGAAAGCCTTTGTTTAATATTTATTTTAAGCCTTAAGCAGGGACAAGAATTAATGAAAATATGAGTACATGAATAAAATGTTTATTTTCTCTATTACATGTAGAGCAATTTAAATTAGAGGCAACCACTGCATTTTTAAACAATCTACAGTATAAATAACAAAAATAAACGGCACAGTTCTTTTTTAGTCGTATTAAGTGCAAACAATAAATGCAGCCATAATCAAAGTAGGCTAGTCTCTCAATATTCAAAGTGCAAATGGAGACCGAATTTTTCAAGCATGATACAGAGCTATAGACAACTACACAACCTATTATAGCCTACAGCTACAAGTTATGTTATGTAGCCTAATTTGCCCACATTGGGGAGTCGCTTTCTAAACGTGGGGTATTAAAATTGCTTTTGAAGGCGCGTGCGCGTTTTACTTTCGGTTTCGTTTTAACGATGGCGCTAAACTCTCGGCGGTGCTGAGCGTGCATTCTACAATACAAGACATTAATTTAACAAAACAATTTGAAAGTGGGGGGACACAATGGGGATTTGAAAAGTGTCCCCAGTGCAAATTACGCCCTTACGTGAGTGGGATTCTGAAGCTGAGTTCTTGAAGAACATTTAATGTTAGTTCTCTGCCGCGTTGTACAGTATTTTGAGACGGAGGCGCCAGAATTGCGTCTGACAGAATGTGCGCTGTAACACGAATAGCATATTTCTTCAAAAGCAGATTGTGGAGATATTTTAATTGTCCACAATCAGAAATCGTCATATCACACACCTCTGATTTCAATGTAGTTTGTGCAAATCCGGAACAGAGGTTGGTTGAGAGAGAGAAAAAACGGCCTGTTCCGAGTTTCAGCGGAGCGCCGTGTCAGTGACAGGGAGTGATTGACGGCTAATATCTAAAATCTGCATTGAAATTAAGAATGTAAAGATCAAGTTTAATTAGTTATGTAATGTTGGAGAGAACGGCGATCCTGTCACTGTATCAGCTCACAGCAGTCTGGGCAGTAGTTAGGCTAGCGAAAATTTTGTAAAGGAATGAAAACAAGTCGCACCACAACAATTTCTCGCACTCGCACAAATGCTTCCAAATATATTTTGAGGTCGCGCAGACTAAATTTTGGGAGCATATGCGACCAAATCGGTCGCAATTTCGAGCCCTGACTGTTTGTTGGCCTTTCTTGAAAAAATCGTAGAATCCTCTTCCCTTTCCCTTCAATGCTCTCCATGACTCTTTGGAGCAGTGTGATGCCAGTAAGCAAATGAAAATGTAAAAAAATACCCTTAAGACAAAACAGGTAAGGCCATGAGTTCTTTAGTTCAGACAGTGGCGGAGGTGGAGTGGTGTTTATATCACGGCGTTGACGGTAATATGTGAGCTCCATCAACTTGTGAAGTTCTCCTCTAATGGCGCCAGACATTCCTTCAGTGGAATGAAGCAGTACCATTTGCTTGCGCTTCTCTTCTAGAGTGTCATCATTTTCTCCTGCAGGAAGCTCCTCTGGCTGCCAGCTGCCACAACCATATTGATCAGCTGGCCTTCTTGAGCTTTGACTTGTGGTTCTGCATGATGATCGTAGTCGTTCTTTTCTCCGACGAGCTAATGTGTTGTTTCTGTTTACATGTTCAACACGGGTTTTAACTTGCAAGAGCAAAGAGGCATACCCACTACCTATTTTTGTTCCATCAGCCAGAACATCAGCAAAACTGTCCAGGTACTGTTTAACAATGTTCTGCACTACAATCTGACACTGTGCCTTTGATGGGTTCACTTCATGTTTTTGCATTTTATCTACTAACATCCTTACTAGCTGCCTTCGATCAGCTGGTGATGGTCTTTTTTTATTGCAATGGCCAATTTAATTCCAGAAGGCATGACTTCCCAAGGCACTTTAAATGTTTCAGCCCAGGAACAAGATGCTGAAGAGCAAGCAGAAGAACTAGACGGTGTAGAACTTGAAGAACTGTCTAATCCTGGGCTTGATGAATTAGACAGAACTTGATGAGATGAGCGTTGGGATGTCGAGCAGCTGGCTTGTTCTAATAAATAACCAATATATTAACAAAAAGTGAAGTTTGAACATGGAACATTTAACAATATTTTTCAAATATACATCAGTAACAAATAGTATTATGTTTTTTTCTGTAAAATACCTTAATTTTTCCACGCATTTAGTAGTTTGCGACATTGGATAGGCCTGAGGTATTCCATGAGGTCACCTTCTTTCACATAGTTGAGGTCAGCTTTTGTTTCAACACCAATAGCAGTAAGCCCATGGATCAATTTTTGAAGGGTTTCATCCGAGAGACCAGGTAACGAAGAGCAGATGGCGAGTTTTATCTCATCTAAACTGGACATACCTTAAAAAGATGGAAAAGAGTGGTGTAACACAATCACAGACAAGCCAAATGTTTTGTACTCCAGGAGAGGGTAATAATCTAATAGCTCCTCTTGATGTTCTTTGTGATGTCTGTATATGTGGGACTTCAATGAAGAAAACTTTGTGAAAACATGTGGGCAATCAGGCACACCACATCTAAATTGTGAATTAGGCACATTTCTATGCAATTTCACATGCTGCACAAAATGTAGGATTGTGCAGCTCTCATTATTACAGAATTTACAGATAAACATCTTCAACTGAAATAAAAAAAAAAAAATGCTAATAACGTTACATACACAGAAGTAAAGCATGTGCACAGTAATTTCCAATGTACTTTGTAATGAACAACTAAAGTACTAATTTGACTACATACACCCTTATAAGTACAAAACTAATACTTAAAAAAAAAACAGCATCTTCATCGAAACAAACACGTGCTAATTAGTTAATAGCTTGACAGTCCAGTTAAACACTGGATGTTGCCGAGTTGCATAAAACCTACATAACTTAATTTTATTAATGTAATTGCAATGTTTTAAAGTTAACGTGACTACTAACAACAATCCACACTAATTTTATACCGAACAGCTATCGAAAATGTTATAGTAATATGGCAGACAGGTCACGGTTTCAAGATGAAAAGTTAGTTAACGTTACCCAGCTAACGTTAATCCTAACATTGCACTAAAAAAAGCAAATAGCATAGAATTGAACAAATATTTATCCCTTTTGAAACGTCAGCTAAGATATATATATATATATATATATATATATATCTTAATGACTGGTAAAAGAATAACTGGATGTATCAGGATTTCACGTTTTAACTGAAGCATGAATTAGTAGTTACACTCATCTCCCTCACTCTCACTCTTTTGAGGTCCTCTTCTCTGGTAATCGCAGTGTTGCCAACTTCTTTATCGTAGAGTGCAGGAGTTGAGCGCGAAATAGGAAAAAAGAGCGCCAGAAGTCGTGACTCGTGAGAAGTCCCAAGATGTCCGCTGCTGATGAGGAAATGACATCACATGCACTGCGCTCCGCCGAGTTGTCTAATCATGTGCTTTTTTAAAGCAAACAGTTTTAAACTAATAGATGTGTACATTATATAATCATATGTCAGAGTCAACATGGTGTAAATATTTTGTTAAAAAGGCTGTATTTATTACAGTTGACTAAGTTCCAAAACTGGATTTCAACACTAGAAAAAAAAAAAGAATATGTATGATATCCTGTAGCATTACTGTATAATCATGTTCCCAGAATCTATAGGAAAATACATTCTTCCTTAAAAAACATGCACACTATATTATGGTAGATACTACTGTAATTTTACAGCAATTATTTAGCATGTTCCTTGTAATGCTGTAAATTTCAAAATACAGTAGTCTATTGTAAATATTTACTGTAAAAATTACAGCAATTTTATACAGTGAAGGCATGCTTGGAAACGCTCTAAAACGTCTTTTCTCAGTCAGAAAAGGCTAGTTCGTGCAGTTTCATGAATAAAAGACACTTCTTGATGTGTTAGGTATGCTTGGAAACGCTCTAAAACTTCTTTTCTCAGTCAAAAAACGAAAGTTCATGCATTTTCATGAATAATGCTGACCCACATAAAAAATGTTTCACATGCATGAAAGAAATGTTATTTATAATGCAAAAAGACACTTCTTGATGTGTTAGATGTTTTATGCATATCATATTTAGTTAGACCCTCAGTTCATAAAACTCTTAGTTAGAGCCTTCTAGGAACGCCAATACTGATTTTAGGCAACTCAGCTCGTGAAACCAAGGCATGCTTGGAAACGCGCTAAAACGTCTTTTCTCAGTCAGGAAGGGTAGTTCTTGCAGTTTCATGAATAAAGCTGACCCATATTAAAAATGTTTCACATGCATGAAAGGAATGTTATTTACAATGCAGAAAGACACTTCATGATGTTAGACGTTTTATACATTTCATATTTAGTTAGAGCCTCAGTTCATAAAACGCTTAGTTAGGGCTTTCTAGGAACGCCAAGAGTGATTTTAGGCATCCTAGCTCAGGAAACCAAGGCATGCTTGGAAACGCTCTAAAACGTCTTTTCTCAGTCAGAAAAGGCTAGTTCGTGCAGTTTCATGAATAAAGCTGACCCATATTAAAAATGTTTCACATGCATGAAAGGAATGTTATTTACAATGCAGAAAGACACTTCTTCATGTATTAGAAGTTTTTTGCATATGAAATTTAGTTAGAGCGTCAGTGCATAAAACGCTTAGTTAGAGCCTTCTAGGAACGCCAAAAATGTTTTTAGGCATCTCAGCTCATGAAACCAAGGAATGCTTGGAAACGCTCTAAAACGTCTTTTCTCAGTCAAAAAACGCCAGTTCATGAAGTTTCATGAATAAAGCTGACCCACATTAAAAAAAATTTCACATGCATGAAAGAAATGTTATTTATAATGCAGAAAGACACTTCTTGATGTGTTAGAAGTTTTATGCATATCATATTTAGTTAGAGCCTCAGTTCATAAAAGGCTTAGCTAGAGCCTTCTAGGAACGCCAATACTGATATTAGGCAACTCAGCTCATGAAACCAAGGCATGCTTGGAAACGCTCTAAAACGTCTTTTCTCAGTCAGAAAACGCTAGTTCATGCAGTTTCATAAAAAAAACCTGAGCCATATTAAAAATGTTTCACAATCATGAAAGAAATGTTATTTACAATGCAGAAAGACACTTCTTGATGTGTCAGAAGTGTTTTGCATATGAAATTTAGTTAGAGCCTCACTTCATAAAACGCTTAGTGAGAGCCTTCTAGGAGCGCCAATACTGATTTTAGACAACTCAGCTCATGAAACCAAGGCATGCTTGGAAACGCTCTAAAACGTCTTTTCTCAGTCAGAAAACGCTAGTTCATGAAGTTTCATTAAAAAAGCTCACCCACATTAAAAATGTTTCACATGCATGAAAGAAATGTTATTTATAATGCAGAAAGACACTTCTTGATGTGTTAGAAGTTCATTGCATATGAAATTTACTTAGAGCCTCAGTGCATAAAATGCTTAATTAGAGCCTTCTAGGAACGCCAATAGTGATTTTAGGCATCCTACCTCATGAAACCAAGGCATTCTTGGAAACGCTCTCAAACGTATTTTCTCAGTCAGAAAACGAAAGTTCATGCAGTTTCATGAATAATGCTGACCCACATAAAAAATGTTTCACATGCATGAAAGAAATGTTATTTATAATGCAGAAAGACTTTTCATGATGTGTTAGAAGTTTCATACATTTCATATTTAGTTAGAGCCTCAGTTCATAAAACGCTTAGTTAGAAACTTCTAGGAACGCCAATACTGATTTTAGGCATCTGAGCTCATGAAACCAAGGAATGCTTGGAAACGCTCTAAAACGTCTTTTCTCCGTCAGAAAAGGCTAGTTCATTAAGTTTCATGAATGAAGCTGACCCACATAAAAAAATATTTCACATGCATGAAAGAAATGTTATTTATAGTAAGAAAGACATTTCTTGAAGTGTTAGAAGTTTTATGCATATCATTTTTAGGTAGAGCCTCAGTTCATAAAACGCTTACTTAGGGCCTTCCAGTAACGCCAGTACTGATTTTAGGCATCCTAGCTCATGAAACCAAGGCATGCTTGGAAACGCTCTAAAACGTCTTTTATCAGTCAGAAAAGGGTAGTTCATGCAGCTTTAATGAATAAAGGTGACCCATATTAAAAATGTTTCACATGCATGAAAGGAATGTTATTTACAATGCAGAAAGACACTTCTTGATCTGTTAGAAGATCCTTGCATATGAAATTTAGTTAGAGCCTCAGTTCATGAAACGTTTAGTAAGGGCCTTCTAGGATTGCCAGAAATGTTTATAGGCATCTCAGCTCATGAAACCAAGGCATGGTTGGAAACGCTCTAAAACGTCATTTCTCAGTCAGAAACGCTAGTTCATGAAGTTTCATAAAAAAACTGACCCACATTAAAAATGTTTCACATGCAAAAGGAATGTTATTTACAATGCAGAAAGACACTTCTTGATGTGTTAGAGAGTTCATTGCATATGGGGAATTTAGTCCAGAGCCTCAGTGCATGGAATGCCAATGCTGATTTAGGCATCCTGGCTCATGAAACCAAGGCATGCTTGGAAACGCTCTAAAACGTCGTTTCTCAGTCAAAAAACGCAAGTTCATGAAGTTTCATGAAAAAAGCTGACCCACATTAAAAATGTTTAACATGCATGAAAGAAATTTTATTTATAATGCAGAAAGACACTTCATGATGTGTTAGAAGTTTTATACATTTGATATTTAGTTAGAGCCTCAGTTCATAAAACGGTTAGTTAGAGCTTTCTAGGATCGCCAATACTGATTTTAGGCATCCTAGCTCATGAAACCAAGGCATGCTTGGAAACGCTCTCAAACGTCTTTTCTCAGTCAGAAAACGAAAGTTCATGCAGTTTCATGAATAATGCTGACCCATATTAAAAATGTTTCACATGCATGAAAGAAATGTTATTTATAATCCAGAAAGACACTTCTTGATGTGTTAGACGTTTTATGCATATCATATTTAGTTTAGAGCCTCAGTTCATAAAACGCTTAGTTAGAGCCTTCTAGGATCGCCAATACTGATTTTAGGCATCCTAGCTCATGAAACCAAGGCATGCTTGAAAAGAGCTCTAAAACGTCTTTTCCTAGTCAGAAAATGAAAGTTCATGCATTTTCATGAATAATGCTGACCCACATAAAAAATGTTTCACATGCATGAAAGGAATGTTATTTACAATCGAGAAAGACACTTCATGATGTGTTAGAAGTTTTATACATTTCATATTTAGTTAGAGCCTCAGTTCATAAAAGGCTTAGTTAGAGCCTTCTAGGAACGCCAATACTTTTGATTTTAGGCAACTCAGCTCGTGAGAGCAAGGCATGCTTGGAAGCGCTCTAAAGCGTCTTTCTTAGTCAGAAAGGAGAGGTTTGTGCAGTTTCATGAATAAAGACTGACCCATATTAAAATTGTTTCACATTCATGAGAAAGGAATGTTATTTACAATCAGAAAGACACTTCATGATGTGTTAGAAGTTTTATACATTTCATATTTGGTTAGAGCCTCAGTTCGCAGCAGCAGTTAGGGCCTTCTAGGAGCGTAATGAGTGATGTTAGGCATCCTACCTCATGAAACCAAGGCATTCTTGGAAACGCTCTAAAACGTCTTTTCTCAGTCAGAAAACGCTAGTTCATGCAGTTTCATGAAAAAAGCTGAACCATATTAAAAATGTTTCACATGCATGAAAGAAATGTTATTTACAATGCAGAAAGACACTTCTTGATGTGTTAGAAGTTTTTTGCATATGAAATTTATTTAGAGCCTCAATGCATAAAGCGCTTAGTTAGGGCCTTCTAGGATCGCCAAAAATGTTTTTAGGCAACTCAGCTCATGAAACCAAGGCATGCTTGGAAACGCTCTAAAACGTCTTTTCTCAGTCAGAAAACGTTAGTTCATGCAGTTTCATGAAAAAAGCTGACCCGCATTAAAAATGTTTCACATGCATGAAAGAAATGTTATTTATAATGCAGAAAGACACTTCTTGATGTGTTAGAAGTTCATTGCATATGAAATTTACTTAGAGCCTCAGTGCATAAAATGCTTAATTAGAGCCTTCTAGGAACGCCAATAGTGATTTTAGGCATCCTACCTCATGAAACCAAGGCATTCTTGGAAACGCTCTCAAACGTATTTTCTCAGTCAGAAAACGAAAGTTCATGCAGTTTCATGAATAATGCTGACCCACATAAAAAATGTTTCACATGCATGAAAGAAATGTTATTTATAATGCAGAAAGACTTTTCATGATGTGTTAGAAGTTTCATACATTTCATATTTAGTTAGAGCCTCAGTTCATAAAACGCTTAGTTAGAAACTTCTAGGAACGCCAATACTGATTTTAGGCATCTGAGCTCATGAAACCAAGGAATGCTTGGAAACGCTCTAAAACGTCTTTTCTCAGTCAAAAAACACCAGTTCATTAAGTTTCATGAATAAAGCTGACCCACATTAAAAATGTTTCACATGCATGAAAGAAATGTTATTTATAATGCAGAAAGACACTTCTTGATGTGTTAGACGTTTTATGCATATCATATTTAGTTAGAGCCTCAGTTCATAAAAGGCTTAGCTAGAGCCTTCTAGGAACGCCAACACTGATATTAGGCAACTCAGCTCATGAAACCAAGGCATGCTTGGAAACGCTCTAAAACGTCTTTTATCAGTCAGAAAAGGGTAGTTCATGCAGCTTTAATGAATAAAGGTGACCCATATTAAAAATGTTTCACATGCATGAAAGGAATGTTATTTACAATGCAGAAAGACACTTCTTGATCTGTTAGAAGATCCTTGCATATGAAATTTAGTTAGAGCCTCAGTTCATGAAACGTTTAGTAAGGGCCTTCTAGGATTGCCAGAAATGTTTATAGGCATCTCAGCTCATGAAACCAAGGCATGGTTGGAAACGCTCTAAAACGTCATTTCTCAGTCAGAAAACGAAAGTTCATGAACTTTCATGAAAAAAGCTGAGCCATATTAAAAATGTTTTACATGCATGAAAAGGAATGTTACTTACAATGCAGAAAGACACTTCTTGATGTGTTAGAAGTTCATTGTATATG